>VZTL01009259.1:25995-37606 GCA_013400535.1 Scopus umbretta
CAGGGTGACTTCGGTCGGCGTTTGTTTTCTGCTGCAGAGGAGAGAGGCGTTGAGGGATTCGTAAAAGGAACAAGAGCGGTCACGGAAGCGTGCAGGTTGTACGTTGAGGTGTTGTGGCGCAGGCTAATTACGGTGTTAGGAAAATTAATTGGGAGACGAGAGCGAAGCAGTTGGAAGGAGACGGTCTCGTTGAGAAACCTGTCGTATTAAGCTGTCCCCAAATATTTCCAAGGGTATTGTACGCAGTTGGGATTGCTTAAGAGATTGTAGACAACTTTGCCTCTGTTTATGCAAATACGGAGAAAGAGAAAAGAAAAGCACCTCCCCAGGCTACGGTATCATTTCTTCCCTAAAACTGGGGATTGGACAGAGATTTCGGGAAACGTTCTCAACTTCTTCAACAGCAGGGAAAAAAAAAAAATCTCTCCCTACAGACACGTGGAGAGCCACCCTCATTTGCGGATGAAGGTGCTTTGGGAATGCCCTGTGCCGCTCGGGCGGCGAGGACGGTGGGGTAGAGACTTGCCTCCGTGATGGGTTCCAGGGAAGCAGAGGAAGACGCTTTCGTTTGATTAAAAGTGTAAACGCACGGCTGTCCTAAAGTTCGTTGAATAATTACGAGCGCAGCTGTGCAGTTTGTCTCTATGTAATAGTTTTAAGGTTTTTCCCTTGGTTTTCTGTACCTGCAGTGATTGCCACTTTTATTAATGTGCAGTTATTTGTGTTATAATCTGTGTAACATTTCAAATGTTCTGAAAAGAAAAAGCTTGGTAAATTCAACTGATATTAAAGCAGATGATGTTGAGATGTATTTCACTGTGCTCATTTCAGAGAGTATAGCTATTAGGGAGAGAGCTTTAAAAATCCTTTCCAGAACTAGCAGAAAGCTGTATCTGCAGTATAAGATTTGAACTCAGGCTTTGGTGCTGCAGAACCCGAAATAAAGCGTATATCCTTAAAGAGGTAAATGCACAACTTCACGAAAGTCGTAAACTGGAGACATGCGGCATGAGTGTATCTGTGCTTTTCAGTGTGCACCATGTGCCTTGGTTACTCGGGGTTCCTTGACAGCTATCTTTCATCTTGGTTTGTTCTCCCTTCACCTGAAGGTTCACGTGTTGTGTTTCCAGCCATTGAACATCTCCGCCTACAGACTTGCAGCTAATGTAGGCTTAAGTTTATTTTTCTATAGCTTGAATTCCTTTGGAAGTTGCCAGCTATCTTGGCTTCCAACAGGCTTACTTGTTGTTAGCAAAATACGGTCTTTTTATTCTCGTGCAGTTTAGAGAGGTTTGTGGTTTATTTGATTTACTTTAGGAGACCTAAAGTGGAGATGTTATCGGCACAGTTATTAAACAATCCAAGACAGGCTGTGCGGTGTGGCAGATGATTTGCGTGAACCTTGCAACACAGATCCTTAAGAAGTCTCTACTGGTGTATGAAGAGATCACCAGATTCCACAGAAACTAATTCACTGAGAAGTCCGTGCTTACGTTTTTATGTTAAAGGTGATGCACAGGTTTTCGTAAGCTAAAAAGACCATCTAACCCATATAAAGACAATCTATTACAGTTTCAAACTATATTTTATGCAGCAACATTTTGTTTTGATTAGCGTGGGCAGGCTCCCTCCTTTGAGGTTTTGTCTGCGTGGTCTCAGGAGTCCAATTAGCTCTACTTCAAATCCGCAGCACTTACTTGGCCACGGAAGCAAATGTTAAAGCTGCTGAATATAAATCTCATTAGTATAGATGCACACTTTGTACCATATACCGAAAAATTACTAAAGGTCGCCTCTCGACTTGGTAAAAAGAGCTCTCTCTCATTACGAGAACTACAGTCTTGACGAGAAAAAGTTGTGTACTGTAATTTCAATTAACTGGCATTAGCACTGTTCACAGTTTGGTAGAGGAGAGGCCAGAACAGTGTCAGCAGACCCTTCCCTGTTGGCACATCAAGTGCAGCTAAGCTTTTCTGCTAAGTTTTGGTTAATAAGTATTAATTTTTGAGGGAGGGGAAGCATATATAGGGGTCGTGTTCTAATCTAAAATTGCTTGTTTGTGATTGTCTAATAACATGATGATGCATTGTAGGTAAAGCTGAAAGTTAGAATACCGAGCTGAAAAAAGGAGAAAATGGACTCGAGGCAGGGATTTACTACAGCTGAAGTTTTACTAGATAGTGGGATATCCCCCTGGGAAATAGTGACGCTCCCCTTGGGAGCTTCACTTTTTTGGTCTTTAAAACCAGTCTGGTGAAAGCATAGTGGTACTCTGTTAGGGGACAGATTTGCTTTGCAAAAGATCGTGTGGACAAGTAAGTCTTCTCGCTTAACGCTTTGATCGATTGCGAGTGCTGCCTGAAAGTCTCCCAAAGGCACACCAAATTAATTTCTACTTTTACTGAAGCAGAGCGCCTAAGCTCCATTGCTAGTAAAGAGCTGTTGCTGCAGAACCCGCTCTATTATGTGCCTCTTTTGTTGCTGTAATGATCTATGTGGAGTAATTACAAAAGCTTGTTTGTTTGAATGACTAAAACTAGTACAGCGAGATGAATACTTCATCTACAGAATGACATGTTTCCTGAATGTTTGGCTTAGTAGTGATTGTACAAGGAAAATGCGGTTTGCACTACTGGCCTAACAGCACATACTCCACAGTAAGACTAGAGATCGCTTTCCAGAATGGTCTTGTGTTCTGGTATAATGCTATGTATGTTGTTCTTATGCAGATTATCTCGATAATGGCAATAATAAAATGGCAATCCAGCAAGCGGATAAACTGCTCAAAAAACACAAGGATCTTCACTGTGCAAAGGTAAGTGTGATCGCGGTGCACTGACCTCATTTGGTGAGCGTTGCTCTGCGACTTTGTTTCGCTGTGCCTTTTGGGCAGCATCCGTGATCTTCCAGAGACCACAGCGTTTTCTGAACCCTCTGGAACATCTCGGGCTGTTCTAGTTCACGTAATATTGCGTTTGCCTGAAAACTTGTACAGGTCCTCTTGGTGACTAATGACTAAAGTGTAGCTGGTTACACCCAAGCTAATTGTCTAGCTCCCTGTCAGAGCCACCGCAAGCAACCTTGGCACGCGGGCTGTGCCTTAAAAATGCCACTTTTAGACCTTAGGTTGGCATACCTGTCTGTAGTAGTTTGGACCAAAAGGTTTCCTTGGGAGGTGTAGTCCTTAGTAAAACATAACAAGGTGATTTTGGAGGCATTTGCTCCTCTGCTTCTTGTTCGCTGCCCTCCTTGCTGTGCCCCTGTTGAAGGGAAAGGAGTTCTGTTCCTCAGTTTTCTAAACCTATGACTGTCTTTCTGCTTTCTTTTCCCTGTGGGTTTTCCTCTACAGTTCATGCCACTTCTACATTTTGATAGCTTCCCAAGCTGAAGTGAGTGTCATTGACCTGAATCTCATTTATGTCACTTCTCTCTGGCCAGTTATTAAAAGAAAAAAATGAAAATTGGCAGGACTGGTCAGTTTCCAGTCTGCAGCTACCTGAAAACTGAGTGGCAGCTGATGCCTTGGAGTGGCCTGCATGTTTGTTGAGAAGTGCAAAGCTACGCTATTTAACGCAGCTTGCATTTGGAAGTTTTCCTCTGCAGCCATATGGATTAGAAGCTTAATAAATCCTGAAGTTCTGTAGAAGTAATGAGGTGGTTGGGCAAAGCCTCTCCTCACCAGGAATGAGAGGATTTTCACTGGTAACTGCCAACTGTGTTTCTAACAGCTGCCTCTGTGTTGTGTCAATAGGTTCTAAAGGCAATTGGCTTGCAGAGAACTGGCAAGCAAGATGAAGCGTATGCTCTGGCACAAGAAGTAGCAGCACTTGAACCCACAGATGATAATTCCTTGCAAGCACTAACTATTCTTTACCGGGAAATGCATAGACGTAAGCTTTTTCCTTTGCCTCTCTTCAAAATTGTAATTATTTACCTTCTTCCAGAGGTACAGGTGACCCACAGTTTCATGGGAAACGGGCAGAGTCCAGGATTTTTGTATAGGCATGTTGTAAGAGATTCGGAGAATTTAAATGATGCCTGTTACAGATGCCTCTAAGGCTCTAGTGATCCCCATAAAATGAAGAACCTTGTTTAGAGTTCTCATTAATATTATTGTGTACACAGTTCCTAGATGAATGGCATGCTAATAATCATCCATCACAATCAGCCTATGAGTTCACTTTTTTTTTAATGGACACTACTGGAATTTGTTGTCAGTATATGTGGTGGAGATGACAGATCACGTCTGTGATGTGTGGTTTGGAGTGTGCTTAATGCTGTGAGACCATATTCAAGGGGTTCAGGCCTCAAGAAGCTGTGTGACAAACAGAAGGGAAATCCTCGCCTCTCAATTTGACCGCATTAGCTTTTTCAGTACAGCTCCTTGTAGCAATATGATATTTTAAAAATACTAAATCGTGAATGTTGGAGTGACAGAGGGAAATTGCATGTGCTTTTCTGAAAGAAGCCAGACCTTATATACTGCTCATCTACAGCTCTAAACTAAGTGTAGTCATCTACAGCGCTCTGCTCCAGTTGTTGCTGGCAGCTTCTTGTGGTTCTTGGTGGTCGTAGCAACACTTACTATTGAACTGCTGGAGCAATGACAACAGGGCAAAACAACTTCTGTAGAAAAGGATATTTGGTATCAGTCTGCAATACAGCGATTGCTTACACTCTTCTAGTTTCTTTCTATATGTGTGTGCATGTATATGTGGAGTTAAAGCATCATTTCTTGAATAATACGAAATTTTTGTGCGTATGTGTGACTTCGACATAAACAAACACCTGAAAATGTCAAAAGCCTTTCTGTGATTCTGAACAACTTACATAAGCATTAAGCTCAGGTTTCTAAATTTTAGGTTTGTAACTCGGAAAGGAAATAGTGGGTGTTAGGCAATTCCACTTTTGGTCTTGCAAGAAAATTGTAATTAGATGTTTTATGTAAGCGTGTTGAGGAGATGTAAGCTATGAGAAAGGCAAATTACATTTAGTTTTCTAATACTACACTGAGATATGACTGTGTTAGAAAAAATCTGGAAGGATGAAAATGTAAGAAAGTTTTTCATATTATAATATCAAGTATTTAGTCATGCTAGACCTATTATTAAAAAGTATAGTGGGAAGTATTTTACTTGTTAAGAGTACTCAAATAGGCCATTGGAAATAACAGGATATGGCTAACATAAGTAAACCTGCGATAAGAGTAACTAATTTGATACTAGGCTCTGAAAATGTTCTGTGTTTTGATAGCTAATTCACGTGGAGCAGTCATTCTGCCAGGAGTAGAAATCTTCATTCAGTTTAATGCTCCAAAATAGATAAATTTCATTAAGAAAAAGACTTAAGTGCTTCTGAGCAGTTCAGTTGTGCTGTTAACTCTATTTTGAGGCTTGGTGGGTTGGTGTTTTTGTTTTGTTTGTTTTTTTTTTTTTAAGCGCTGTCCTCCTGTGCCTAATGTTTGTAGTGCTTGGGGTCTTGGAGGAGAGAGTACCATTTCTGTGGTTGATGAGTGTGATTAGATTACTATTCAGAGTATCACTCATACTATCTTTAGGTAGCTGTGCTTTAAAATTATTCCCAAATTTGTCTTAACTTAAGCATCTGGTTTTGGTTTAGCGGAACTGGTAACTAAACTTTACGAGGCAGCTGTAAAGAAGGTTCCCAACAGTGAAGAGTATCACTCTCATCTCTTCATGGCCTATGCCAGGGTTGGAGAATACAAGAAGATGCAACAGGTACAATCAACAATTTGTCTTCTGGTCATTTTAAGGTGTCTTTTTCTGTATATCTTACTGTTAATGTCTTTTCATATTATAAATAATCTTCCAGAAAGCTAAGCTGGGTTAATGCAGAAGTTACACTCTATGTTAGTTTGTACAGACAGGCTTAAAAGACCATTTTTAGGGGGTGGGTTATCTGAAGACAAATGCTTTATTTTCCTTACATGGAATAGGACAACTGTGCCTTTTGTGTGCCTGCCTGGTCTGGTAGAATATGCTGGTTATTTTGGGAGGTTTTTACCAATCTGTCATGAACGGTATGGTGGTTACGCATGAGGCAGTGTATTATAAAGGAATTCTGGAATAGTTACAAGAAGATCTAGTAAGATCTTCAGATCCATGTTTTCAAACCTGATTTAATTCTTAGTTTGCTGTTATCTTTGGGAAGAGTAATCTTGCCCATGCTCTTACCTGTGGAATCTTAACATGTAACTAGGCTTGTATTGGTTGTAATTCAGTGAAGAAAAACTAAAAATCACTTCCTTAAAGTACGCCTGACTTGTCAGTTGGCAGAACAGTGTCGTGCTGGTTAGTTTTGTTTTCATCCCTTCCAAATTAGGTGCCTGGAGAATGCCTATAAATGGAAGATTCTTTTCAAAGCATGCATGCTCACTCTTCTGTATAAAAAAAGCAGAGATCGCCAAGTAAATGAGTCCTAAACTCCTTCTTATTCCCACTGTGTTAAGGTGACTTCAATTTTTGTACGAGTATGGTTTAACTAAAAGAATGTATTGAGCAGAAGTGTTCTCCATTGTAGCCCAACTTGTATGCTGTTTGAGTTCAAGCTGTAAACAGGGACTAAGTTATTAATGTACGTGAAATTAGGAGCCTCATATGACAATCTAAACTTCAGAGACATGACTGTATGTTAACTGTACTCCTGTCTTCAACCATGAGTGGAAAAAATGCCAGTCTTGCACAGATGATGTGGTTTAACAATTATCTGACCTTATGTATGTTTAAAATGTCATACGAATGTGTATCTAGTTAAGTTTTCCAGACATTGTCAGAGAGTAGGATGTTCCAAATTGGCCTGCAGAGAGTGAAAATAAACCTCAATGTCCTGTATTCTGGGGTATTGCAGCTGAAAGTACTGGAAAATGCAAACTGAGACTGTGGTCAGGAAATTGGCACAAAAGTCCATCTGTGGTAGTAGACTGTATTATATGGAGTTTCTTAAAATTAATTACAGAATTTGTATAGGTAAAAGTGTTGTCCTTCATTATGTACAGACACTGGAAGTCCGTGAGAGAAATATGTGAATAACTGTTTCTGTGTTAGGCTAGAGAATCTTGAATACTCTGGCTCTGCTTTGATACAGCCAAGCTTTCAGCTTGACCTTTGCTTAACCACTGCTTTGCACGTATAGGTGACTTCATGTTTCGGATATCTGAGTATGTATATGTATGAAATGAGAGTTGAAAGGCAGTTGCTTACATGAGGGAGGCAGGTGGTTTGGTGCACCCTCTAGCACTGACTGAGCATACTAGTGAAAATCAGCACTGGAAATATCCCCCTGTCTCCTAAAGGATAAGCCTGCTGCTTCCTGATGTAGTTGCCACTTCTAATTAAAGCTGTCGTCTGTTTAGGCAATCGTACATGCACAAGCTCTCGTTGCCATTCCTTGTCAGGCCTACACAAAGTACTTGATCTTTGAAACATTTTCACCCTCTGTTTTCTTCTTCAGCATGTGTGTTAGGATGGAATGGCTCACGGGTTGATAAAAATCCTCCCATCTAGTTGCTAATTCTGTGTTGGCTGCTGCCATTGTTGCTGCTTAGCTTGCGTTGTCTGTCATGAGCGCTATAAACAGATACGTTTCAGGAATGATGGAACTTTGTCTTCTATTTTTCAGGCTGGAATGGCACTTTATAAGATTGTACCCAAAAATCCTTACTATTTTTGGTCTGTGATGAGCCTGATTATGCAGGTGTGTACAGTGTTGCCAATGAGTTTGACTTTCGCTGCAGGTATAGTGCAAATGTAGAAATGTTCCAAGGGAAGATATTAGAGATATTTTAAGTAAAACATCTGTTTGAACTGTTTCTCTATGACTCTGGGAGAAGGACTGAGCTCTCCTTAAGCAGCATTATTGATGTGATTCAATGTGAATGCTGTAGGGTTTTTTATAATGCAACTTAACTGGTCTTCTGCCTTGCCATGTTTATACAACTCAACTTATTCTCTTACCTGGACTAATACGCTACTATCTGTTTACTTTGGTTTGGTTAGAGAGCTAATGAATAAATCCTCAAATATCTGCAGCTCCTTAGGCAGAACTGTTCTTCTCTGTAACTAGGTTATAACGGCTCTAGGAGGAAATAAGTGAGAGCTCTGGACTTAGCATGTCTTTAAGACTGCAGAAAGTCTGCAGCAGCAGATGACAGCAGATCAGCTGTGCTGCCGTTAGTTGAGAGAGCAGATTCGGGCACTAAGCAGACAACCTGACAGAGTGTTGGCCAAGCAAAAAATAAGCATGGAGGCATTAATCACGTTCCCTAAAATACCATGCCATGGAAAACAGAAACATGTTCTTGCTAAATGTTATTTGCCATGGATATTGTGTGCCTAGATGCTGTGTCTCTGGACAATGTAATCAAGAGTGAGCTTTTCAGTATATCACTAGTTTTATTGCTGCCTTTTAACAGAGCAGTTGCTCTCTGCACGTGACAGATGGCAGCTCTGAATGTGTGGGTTTGGGGGATTGAAGCACCTGGGGTGTTTTTTTGGTTTTTTTTTTGTTTTTATCTTGTAATGTGGAAAAAGCATTGGGTGGGACGACACAAAAAGTCGATGAGCTGTTAAAGNATGTGGAAAAAGCATTGGGTGGGACAACACAAAAAGTCGATGAGCTGTTAAAGTAATTCTTCTCTGCCTTAGTCTATTTCAGCACAGGATGAAAACCTCTCAAAGACGATGTTTTTGCCACTAGCTGAGAGAATGGTGGAAAAAATGGTGAAAGAGGATAAGATTGAAGCTGAGGCTGAAGTAAGACTTGCAGATACTTTCAGCTTGATTTGAACATTTTTGAGACAAGAAATGCACTGTTACAGGAAGTTGCTAATTTTAACAGTTTTCCAAGATAATAATCAGTAGTGTTCTGGAATTAAATGTGAATGTAGCCGGACAGACGGAAAACCAAGAGCAGAGGGTTGAGAGAGATTTGGAATTGTGTGGCCAAGGAAATTTTTTGGCATTTGATTTGACTGATGAAGTACTTGGTTGTGCTCCCTGGGAGGCCCCAGGAGAAACTTCAGGACTGAGAATGGAAAAAAGACCTAAATTCCTGAATGTTCCACCCTCTGGGATGCTAAAGATAGCTTTGCAGGCCTAGCTATCTGCTATTTCTGATGACAGTAACACAAGCCTCTTTATTTCTTGGCACACCTGTATATTGTTTTACTAGCAAATTTCATTGCAGCCTAATTTTTGTTTTTTAAGGTCGAGCTGTACTACATGATTCTGGAACGTTTGGAAAAGTATAAGGAAGCCTTGGATGTCGTGAGAGGAAAACTGGGAGGTAACTTATTCTGTCGGTTAATAATCACAGTTGTATGGAGGAACAGCAGGTCTCCTTTGCTTCAGACTTGTCTGCTGGTTAGAAAAAAAAAAAAAGGCTGTAAGAAACCAGGCTGTTAGCACCAGTTTCAAACATGGATGCAAACTCTGGAAATGCTCTTGTGCAAGCTGGTTTTACCCACCTCTTTGTGGTATTTAAGTGTTACTCAGTGATGAACTCTGCAGCAGTATGGTTAGCAGTGGTAAATTGATAGCACGTAGTTTGTTGTAGCTGCCATCTAAAAAAAAGAAAAAAGGTTCCTAATATCATACATTTTTGTAGACTCTGGTGATTAAAATGCAGTTTTAAGGAATTGGGATATGAAGGTTTCCATAGCAAATCTGTCCTTTCTATCCTTCAAGGGCCTCTCTTCCCATTCTCTTACACTTACTGTTTTGCATCCTTGGCTATAATAAGAAGCTTTGTGCAGAAAGTAGAGAAGGAAATGCATTGATTAAATAAACTTTCCCTTCTGTTTTTAATTTAGAGAAGCTGACAAGTGAGCTCCAAAGCCGCGAGAACAAGTGCATGGCAATGTACAAGAAGCTGTGTAGGTGGCCGGAGTGCAATGCGCTGTCAAGAAGGCTGCTGCTGAAAAAGTGAGATGATATTTCTGCAGTCCTACTAAAAATATGAGGAAGAATTCTGGGCTGGTTGTGACTTGTTTAGTGGCTTTTGTAAATGGTGGTTAAAATGGAAGAACATCAGAGGATCTCAAAGGCTGACTTTAGTGACACATTAATGCAATAAAATTTTGTTTACCTCCTTATTTCTAAAGGCTGTGCTGGTTGTCCAGCTCTGACTTCCATGAGGGGAGAGGAGGAGGACTGCATTTACATTTAATTTTCTGGAACTTCATTACTCTTACTTGGCCACACTTCATACTGGGAAATGCATGTAATGCTTTGAACAGATGCATCCGGAGAGAGCATACTAGTATGATCAAATCTGTCTCTTGGAACTGTCAAAAGAGATTTGTTGTTCACGTTTTGTATTTAGCTGTGCCCTAATCTGAAGGAGAAGTTAAATACAGAGGCTTGAAGATTAGAAGGTTTTGTCTATGTCCACTGTCCATGGGGACAGCAAAATGTTTCTTCTCTAGAGAAGTTGTTCTTGGTATTTCATATTTGTTAAATATATTTGCAGTGGGAAAAACTGGAGTAAAAATAAGCATCAGCTTTACAGAACACTTGAAAACAACACTGACAACGTGTAGAACTAATTAAGGACATTTTCAGCTTTACCTCTTTTTATCTGGCGTCTCCTGTTCTGTACTCTTAAATTGCTCTGAACATGGGCAGGAGAAGCTTCTGCCTTAGCGTTTTGTGGGGATATTCGGGAGCTCTGATTGGAATATAAATGTTAAGAGGAGAATTTGTAGCTTGCCTCAATTCTTTGTTGAAATTGTTTCCTTTAATACGTTTCAAGAAGTTCAGGATGTGACAACATTCTTAAGATGTGAGACCTTTTCAAGGAGAAATTATTCTTACTACAGTTGTTTATTCTGCGATATGAACATGTGCTATTCCTTAAATTCAGCTTTTGCAAGGAATGCAGTTTTAGAAGTGAGTTACTGTTTTGGCAATTCCCTAAACTTTGTTCCGTGCCCAATTTTTGTTTCAGCTCAGATGATTGGCAGTTTTATATAACTTACTTTGATTCAGTGTTTCAACTCATTGATGAATCCTGGACACCTCCACCAGAAGACGAGCAGTAAGTAACAGTTTTGCCATGGATTTGTTTTTCCTTTTGTGCTACAGCAAATTGTTTGCACTTATGTATTCAGTACAGCGCTGTCTGCATCTTTGGGTGACTTCTTGACATCAGACCCCAAAAAAAATTCTCCCTACTTTGTTCTGGAGGCTGGCAATAGTTTATTGGAAACAGCTGTATAAATAGTACTTTGTACACTACAGAACTCTTCCAGTTCATATTTTTCATGGTGATTGAGTTAAGAGAATCCATCATGCCAGATTTCCTTAAGAGTATCCTGGGAGTATGCTGAGCATGTGTTATCAATGCCCTAGCAAGGGTAAGAATCAAAGAACCTTTTGTCTCTTTAATTGCACAGCTCTTTGGAAGGAGAGGTACACTATTCTATAGAGCAAGCTGTGAAATTTATAGAAGAGAGGATAACAGAAGAATCTAAGAGCTCTCGGCCACTTCGGGGACCATATTTAGCTAAACTGGAGCTGATTAGACGTTTGCGACACAGAGGTTGTAATGATGAATATAAACTAGGTAAGAGCCACTAACTGGATGATGAATT
>VZTL01009264.1:2633-20758 GCA_013400535.1 Scopus umbretta
ATAAAAACACAAAGCAAAAAATGCACAACTTAAGGAACTATAATCTAAGCAAATGGAGCAGTTCTGCTGCCAGCCTCAGTATTTTAAGGCTCTCAGGAGTCAAAGTATTTAAGCAATCCCTAATTTTAAATCACAGTTACAAAAAATATTTACTGAAGTGCTGTGTTTCAGGGTTAATCTTACAAAATTCACAGACTTGGAGGTAAAATATATTTTTCACAGTTCTGTGCTGTTTTCCCAGTTCTATGTTGATCCTTCTGGTAGCCTGCCCGGGTAGCAACTAGACAACAGAAGCTGATAAATCAGAAATTGCAATCACTGCTCAAATGAGGAAAGCTTTAACAGAAGTCTGAATTTGAGCAGGAAGAATGGTTTTCTTTTTTCTTTTGACTACAGCAGCAGTATACATTCTTAGCAGTAAAATGCCAGCCATGTTTCAAAAAGTCACATGTTGCATTGCAATGTGTAAAAAGACGTCTCTGTCAAACATGCTTAGGCCCAAAATTGGGCAGAGATTAAAAATAAACCCCATCACTCCAGTGGTGGGAATTTCAAACACCCCTGGGGTACAATCTCTGCAGGAGGCATATAGAAAAGATCTGTAAACTCAGCTTCCATTAGCATCTCTGCAGCATCAGTCAGCAAACCTCAACTATCTTCTCCAGGTAGGGTAAAGGAATTGGTAAATCTTGTGCATAAGTAAATGATGTGTTTCATATAATATTTGTTTTATAAAAAAAGAAGGCAGAGTAGAGAGAAATTCCTAACAAAATCCATGATACTAAGAAACAGGTTTTGTTTTTCTTCCTGTATTGCTTTCTGGAGATGAGCCTTGAAGGCCTCCATTCTTCTAAAAGAGCCAGATGAGGTTGGATTTCTACCCACACTATCCCGGGAAAGGGCCTCATCCTCAAAAGAGATTGACAAGTAATTGCTCTAGTGAAGGAGAACAGCAAATCCCTCACCCCAGTTTGTCCTCCCTCCTCCCTCAAAGCAGCCCAGCCTCTAGAACTTGTTGAAATCTGGTCAACCAATCTCAGAGCTGTGCTGTCACCTGAGCCCAGGGAATGTCTGGCCTTCCACAGTACAAAACACCAAAAATATTTTGGTCACTGTGCAACCATGTTTGAAGAAGGCTGAGGATGAGAAGGAAACATCTTTCCTACAAAGTGGCAGCCTCTGACAGAGGGACTGAGTAGACAACAGGAGATGACAAACTCGAGCCACCAAGGTGGAGTGTGGCAAGGACTGTAAATCAGAGTCTGTGCATGCTCCAAAAGCGAAATTGAGCCTTCTTGATTCAGAAATATGCTCCTAGACTTAGGAACCCAAACTGTTTGCTTGCGAGAAGACAACAGCATCAACTTTAATTTTACAAAATGCCTGGAGAGAGTATTGCCCCCAGGAGGTGGGTACCACTTCCCCCTTTTAAAAAACATAAGCTCATTGTCTTGGTGTAAATCCCCATCATTGAGGGTCTTAGTGTTCTTGATCCTCAAGTGGACATCTTGAGCGTGATCTCCAATGAGGTGACAAAGCCCCAGAAGACCCACTTCTGTGCTTACTTTTCCCCTAGATAGATCCATGCCCAATGCATCGACCTCTGGAGCACCAGCATATCTCCATGTGCTTCTGTGACTATTTTTGGAGTCCAGACCTGAATGTTGCCGTTTGTACCTCAGCTGTCATTTTGCTGACGAGATAAGAATATTTTTATCCTGTGCCTTGTTTATTTAAATGTCCACCCTTTAAATCAGAAGCATCCTTCACTGTGTGCATAAATCTGATGGAGCATCAAGGGGGATGGGAGAATGGGAGCTCTAAGCACAGTAAAAATGGCAGTAAAACTACATATCCTGTGTACAAATACATTCTTAATTGCTATTGTTAGAATACAGTCTTCTGTGAACCTTTCCTCTATTGCTAAAGACTAGCTATAATATAAAAATATCTTGACTTTAAATGATGTGGCTAGGAAGAAGATTTCTCCCACTGAGAATGGAGACAATTTAGAATATGGAACAGAATGGGATAAGATGAGTATTTAGAAACTCATGGAGTCAACTTTCTGCACACACAGATTAAATCATAAAAAAATGCTACTGCCTGCAGTATCAACGCCTAGTCATAACTGCACTATTTATAACGGGATATTAAGCTTTAGTTATGTTACTGTCTTAGGCTACATAAACCACCAGGAAAGGAGAGAATAAATAAGGTTCTTGCAGATTACTTAGTTGTAGTAAACAGGAGGCTGCGCTACTCACAATTTTGCTTTGCAAGGCAATTCCACGGTTGAGAGGTGGTGGGATGGAGTGAGGGAGGAAACAGGACCCCAACTAGCATGAATCAGTACGGCCCCAGTAGGCCATTAATCAGCATGGGCATCAGGGGGTTAAAGCGTCAGGCTTGGTAAACTTGCAGACCTCTACTGATACGGGTAGGTCACACAGTGTGAACTGCTCTAACTCCACTGAAGTAAACTGCTTGTCACCACCTGGGGATTTGGGTCCTGTTGTTAGAACTGGGAAGGATAGATATAGGTTATGTTCCTGTTCACAGGGGCCAAAACCTCCCAGAGTTCGTGGTGCAAAGGGCTATCTGCTTCCCTGCAGAGAGAGAAATGCATGTGAGCTTGAGCAGATGAGATAGATATGTGACCTCACAGTGCTGATGCAGAAGCTGACTCTTCCCAAAGTCAAGGGCAGTTCTGTCAGTAACATCCACCTTGAGTGTACTGTTTATCAGATAAGGAGCTGTAAAATAGCATGTCCATTCTAAGCGTCTTGTAGTAATGCTTCTTACCCCATAGTGACCTACTGGAGAGAGGAACCACGACATACTGTCATCTGCAAGCTGCTTAAAGACCCCACACTCACAGGCTCCATCGATATAGGCACAGCCAAGGAAGTACAGTGACTTGTCAGTGGGCCTTGTGGTCACCCCACATGAGCAGCGTGGGATCTGTGGGCTGCCTGAGGTAAGAACCTAATAATTTGACCCACAGCCATGATGCCAGTTAGCAAAAACTCACTCGCTTCATTAAAGAAATTGCAAGCAATTGGCAGTTTGTTTTCCATTGCTATGAACAGTCTCATCATGGCTTTTATGGCTTTCAGAAACTGAGTTCTATTTTACTTATGTTTCTCACTGCAGAAATCAGGAATCTCATTACCCAATGTACAGATGTGAGCTGTGTGTTACTCCAGCTAACGCAGTACATGCAAACTACAGCAAAAGCTAGGTCAGTCTAGTAGGGAGACTACTTTCAGCTCCACCACCTATGCCAGCTGCAGGATATTGGAAAGGTCTCTTCATCTCCCGTTCCTTCACTGTCCTTTCAAACCCATCTGCTCTCTTCTGTCTTTGGGCTGTGAAAGAACTGAGTTTATTCTCTTCCTCCTTACATGAGCCTGAAAGGTTAGAGTTCCCCACAACCCTGTTTGGGTGGAACGTGTTGCCTCTCTTCCACCACCCTGACCTTCCAGCAACTGCTTACAGGAAAGTAAACGCAGTCAAACTGAGACCAGAAGTAAAAACAGACCATGGTTCTACCCACAACATAATACAGGTATTGTTGTTCATGGCGAATGCTTTTGTTTTACAAAGAGATTCAAAACTTTTGTGACTCCTGAGTCTGGCTGGGCATCTTCTGCCTGGAATCCTTGGCCTCACCATTCTCTCAGAACTGTTCTTTGGGTCAACAAAAGAGTAAGACATTCCCATCCAATAATTTTCCTGAATTACTAACAGGATTACCAGAAATCCATTTTTTCTTTTTAATATCCTTCCACTTTCAAAGCTGAGGAGCCTTGCAGCAAATGAATGTATTTGGCTACAGGTCCTGCACAGGCATATAAACCCTAGAGAAGCTAAAACTCTTTTTAAAAATTGATTTTTTTTTTCCTGAGGCAATATTGTTATGTCCACCTTCTAATCTTTAATTGGATGTCGGAGTTAGCACGTTGATAACCTGGCTCACTATCCATTTAATTCTGTTTTGACTGCTGATAAAGTAATTACACCATTTGACATAAGGAAGGACAGACTGAGGAAGTTGGAGTAATGTGATGCTAAAACACATAGTACATTAAGATGTATCATCTTGATTGTTACAAGGACATACTTACTGTGGTCCAACCGACCTGCTGACCCAGGTCTGTAAAATACAGTGTAATAATGGAGGAAACAGCAAGGCTTTGAATGTTAATGGAATCCTTCAAATAGGGCCCATCTGTAATGACAAAAAGGGAAGAGGAGATGGCATGAACAACAGGCATCCTCTCAGAGGCTCAGCATAATGTGTAGGCTGCTCTGCCTGGGTCAAGGTGTAGGCCCAACTTGTATTTGGATTTATTTTGGTGACTTGGTACTTATTCTCCAGGTTAGCAACTTAAAGCATTTCTACGAGAGTTATTCTCCCCTCATTTTAACACAAGCATTAGGCTGACATGACACTGGGCAGCAATGCATAGCAATTGTTACAATGCTACCTCTGTTAATCTAGACCATTAGAGACATGCCTTGCAATCACACAGACAATTTCATAGAGCACTTTTTGTTCTGTCTTGCAAGACTAATGGGAAAGTCGATGCTATGCAGTGTCTCCCTCACTGATATCTTTTGCTGGTGTTTGCATTCTCAGGCTATTTTACAATAGGTGGCACCATCATGATGAATGCAACTTCTTGGGCAAAGGACCACAGACCAAGATTTCTTTGTAAGCTGTCTGACCTAGACAGACCAGGTGTATCTGAGCATTTGATTACTTTTCACAGTATTCTGAGGCATCTGCTTTCAGTCCTGATGTACCTAGATGTACAGGCAAAGACATAAAATGGCAGTATCTGGTTCTCTTTTTTTTTTTATAGAGGCAGTCAGTTGGATATTAGGAAACCCCAACAGCCACTGGCATGGGGTGTTGCCATGGCTGCAACATTTCTTTTCTCTTTTCCACTTTGGGTGTTGTGTCTCCCTTTCAGTATATGTTTGTTGACTGTTTAAGTCAGCGAGGGTGCTAAATTCTACCAGGTGCTGAGCCCTCATTTTCTATCTCTGCAATGCTGCATGTCCACAGACCAAATGCCACACAGCCTGTGGCAGCTTCCTCTCCCACTGCCATGTCCACCAAGAACTGGTGTACTGCCATAAAAAAGAGACTGCCTCCTGCAGCCAGTTGCATCTTCTGATGAGGCTGTGAGCAAGCATTAAAACAAATAATGCAGGGAGTGAGGGAAGTGAGTGAATGGTTTTAAAACTGCCTTGTCTTCGTTATTTGATCATATGCTGTATTCTGAGACATTTTTACTCAGTGGTTGTGAAAACCATTAGATTCCTTTATTAATGAGAAAGCTAATAAGTTAATAATTGATATCAGTTAATGAAAAAGTGCTAACAGTTCACCCAATGACGTATAGAGAGAGCAATACTGTTAGGAGGAGAATTTGCCAGAGGATTAGTAATACATTAGGTAGTTTTATTCAACCATATGAATACTTACTGCGTTCTAGTTGCAGGCCAACACGGGAAGGGTACCACTGGGGACCTGTTCAAATTACAAATCATGACTGTTAATTTCATGGTGGAGGATCTAAATTTCTCTTTATCTTAGTATTCTTTTTAGCTGATAGCTACAATGTGAGATTAAAAAAAAACCCCTCTCTTTCAGTCTCAGCCACACAAGGAGAATACAAGAGAGCTAGGAGGAGCATACAATACACACATTAGAGCAGAAATCCCTTCTCCCCACTTGAGTGTTGGAAAGGCCAATATCAATGCTGAATGCTCCATCAGCACACGAAAGATGGGCATGTACGCACACCACTGGGCAGCATGAAGTGGACCCTGTTTATTACTGCATTAGCCAAAATGCCGTACTAAATGTGTCAGTCTTGTCCCTCGCCCCAGAATGATGCTTGTTCTACAGTCTGATCAAAAGGGGTTGTTTTTTCCCATTTAGGAACATAAAACCTTACTAGGGATGTGCAGCTAGCACTAGTTCTTAATCACAGATTAATCAGGCAAATAGAGACACAAAAAGCAGAAGCACCTGGATAGCTAATACTGGGTTACATATGACTTCCATGATACCCATCAACTTAAGGATGTTCCCTAGAAGCAGACTCTTAAATGCTCTGGTTTAAAGCTTGCTCCTAAATGCACAATAGCAGTTGGAAGTTGTTATTAGGTGCCCTTTGACGATTTTGGACAGAGACCCATCAGTTTGTTTGAACAGGTACAGGTCTCCAGTTGCATTTGTTTCAGTGTCAGGGCAAGCGGGCAAGTGCCACAGAAAGACTGCAGAAGGGATTGTGGCTGTTCAAATTGTTACCTTGTCCAGCAATTTGTAGTGCCTGTATGCAGAATGTTGTGCCCCTACAGCTGTGCTGGCTGAATGGACAATATAAGTGCATCACGTCCTTTGCATCACGTAACTTAGCTTAACCCGCACACACACTTGGGTTTGCTGTTGAAGGTTTTTAGGGCTGACCTAGAGCAGCCTGGAGACACCTTACACAGCCCATGGTGTTGACTGAGATTTGGGGGCCGCAAAGTCTGACAAAGGAAAGCAAGGGAACAGCTGCATTGTGACCACCCCCAGCCATTTCCACCACATTTGTCTTTATTTCCTTTGACACACCTTAGGACAGTTCATAGCCTGAAAGAGATTTTCTTTGTCTTTTCAATTCAAAGTCAGGGTGAAATTGGTCAAATATAGCTGTCCTGTTTTCAGCTGGGATAGCGTTAATTTTCTTCCTAGTAGCTAGTATAGTGCTGTGTTTTGGATTTAGGATCAGAGTAATGTTGATAACACACTATTTTAATTGTTGCTAAGTAGTGCTTATACTAGTCAAGGACTTTTAAGCTTCCCATGCTCTGCCAGGTGCACAAGAAGCTGGGAGGGGGCACAGGCAGGACAGCTGACCCAAACTGGCCAAAGGGCTGTTCCATACCATATGGCATCATGCTCAGTATATAAACTGAGGGGAGTTGGCCGGGGTCAGCGATTGCTGCTCAGGAACGGGCTGGGCATCAGTCAGCGGGTGGTGAGCAATTGCATTGTGCATCATTTTTTTTGTTTATTATTATTATCCCTTTCTTTTCTGTCCTATTAAACTGTCTTCGTCTCAACCCACAAATTTTACCTTTTTTCCGATTCTCTCTCACATCCCACTGGGGAGGGGGAGAGTGAGTGAACAGCTGTGTGGTGTTTAGCTGCCTGCCAGGTTAAACCACAACTATAGCCATGGTTTTCTTTAGACCTATCTTACAATTGTTAGTATTCCTGTATTTAAAATACCAGTATTCTTGTACCTTACACAAATGGAAAAAAATTCTCCACAATGACTGTGATCAAATGTGGGATCATTTGCCGTGGGAAGCTGTGGGATCTACTTCATTTGAAGACAGTCAGGCCTCAGCTGGGGAAGACCCTAAGCAATCTTATAGGACTTGAAAGTTGGCCCTGGTCTGAGCAGGAGCCTGGACCAGATAAGCTCCAGAGGTTGCTTCTGCCTTCACTCTATTTCAAGATGATCAAGAGAGCTTGTTCCATCCCACTGGTTACTAGCTGGAGGGGAAGGGGAGCTGTACACAATGTACACTACACCCACTGTGCAGTGGCACCCAGCACACTCTCATTTCAAAAGCACTTGGTCTGAGTTTTGTAGGCAAGAACAGGCATTAGATGAACCCATGAACCAGGGCTAATAGCAGGAGGTGAGACATCCGTCAAGAAAGTCGCAAACATTTTTTTCAAGGTACCACAACAATCCACGGCTATTAAAGATAACAAAAGGAAGATAGAGAAAGAGCAGCTGTCTGACTTGTCAAGGAAGATATGATTTGCTCCAGGACAGCAGATATCAATAGTTATTTGGGAGCCTGAAATGCAATGTACTGGTGTTAAATTGGAATCTTCCCCCCAGCCCCCCTGCCTCATATTACAGTATGTTTCAATAAAAGCCTATTTACCTGATCCTGTGGCAGTGCACTTTTAGGTATGGCTCATAATCTTCACAAGGGCAAACAGAGGTTGTGCGTTTAAGCACGTCATCCCACATTTCCAGTCCTTTAGCCTCAGAACACCATTATGTTCAAACCTACTCAAAGATTTAGACAGATGGCAGTGTGCCTTTGCTGCTGCTTGTCTGCAGTGACCTTGTTATCACACCACTGTGTCTCTCTCATTTCCAGACGATCATTGGGGTGCTGTGTGTATTTTGCTAGAGGGACCTGGATTAGCTGTTGGGATGTTGCTTCCCCGCTCTTACTATTGGTGGGGGGCCACTAGCTAATGTCAAGTGGAAACAATATGCAAATGGAGTGGGGGACAAAGTCCAAACACATGGCTATTCGTAAGTAAGTTGGCTTTAGTCTGAACATGAAAGTTTCCCACTTTCAATCTAGTGGCAGCAGACTTTAGCAAGCCTGTTCCCAAGTCTTAGCTGCCCGGGATCCTGCAAAAAACAGCATTGCTTTCTGGAAAGAAGTGTGGTCCTACTTTATTCCTTGGGAGGTCTTAGAGGTCTGGCTGGGCTGCTGTTCCAGCCTGATGAGACTCATTTCAGAGAAAGGAAACCCCATATATTCCGAGGCATCAGAGATTTGCTGCTCACCACGTGGTAGCAGTCAGCCAAGGGGACCCTGGCCCCACTTGTCGCCATTTACCTGCCTTCTTCCTGTGAATGAGTGTTTTCCACAGGGATCCTCCAGAGCTTTCACTAGGACAGCTCTGGATTTCTATTTGGCAAGGTGGGAAGCCATTCCAGTCCAGCCTGGCTGTGATAAACACACATTCATGTCATTCCTATGGGAGAAGAGCTCTTCTTTCTTTTAATAGTGAAAAGAAGCCAAACACAGTGACTAATTATCACCCATATTAATTCTTGCTACTGCCTGTCAACATAGGGGTTTGATGGCTCTCTTGGATACCCAGAGCCGGTACTATCTGGCAGATAAGCTTCACCTGCCATCAGCAGGAGTTCAGAAATGCATGTGGAGAGTGCATGCTCCCAGTCAGAGTAAACAAGCATTCACTAAAGACAGAGACACAGCTGCAGCTCTCTGCAGCACTCGAAGGCCTCTGCACTCCCACACCTGGCAAAGCTCCCCTTGCTTCCAGTCTAAAGCTGGAGAGTTTCTTTTTTCTAGGGTTGGTTTTTTTAAGTAGCGTTTTCTTCCCAGTTTATTCTTATTAACAGTTTCCATTGGTGCCTCCTGCAGAGATTAACGGCAATCCAAGAACACGGGTGACTGAAGCTTGTGACTTTTGTTGCATCTGAGATCAGGCATGTATTATTATTTGCTTTCTGGCATTGTGATGGTGCATCAGAGCTCAGCCACATGGTATTCGGTAGGTCACAGTCCCTGTATATTCCTTGTGATTGGCAGAGCTGTTCAGCTCCCTTATGCAAGATTATGGTTTTGGCTATGCGTTTCACACTTGGAACAAAGTTGTGAAAATAACATTTCAGCCCACTTACATCCCAGACCGCTTTTGACTTGAAAAAGCAGATATAGGCTGACCGGAAAAGAAGAATGTCCATCATGGTTCAAACCATAAGTCTATTTAGCCAATCTTATATTCTCTGATATTTAGCCAATATTGTGGTTCCTCTATCACATTTCTTAGATTTCTAGCATTTGTGGACAGCAGTTTTGGTTCCCTTCTTTGTGGTGTGTTTGAACAGCTATTGAAATGTCTTCCTGGTTTTCCATCTCCTATTTGATATTTCTACCCTCCTGACTTAGTCTTCTCTTGAAGGATGTTTGTCTCAGACTTTAATATGGTCACCCCCCACGTGCATGCACATAGGCACCTGAAAGTTTTGCCTATTCCTCAGCTGAAAGGTTATTCACAAACTCCTTGATTGTAAGTGTCGTCGGTATCAGTTTTCTTCATTGAGCAACCTGATCTAGTAAAAGATGTCCCTGCCCGTGGCAGGGGGGCTGGACTAGATGATCTTTGAACATCCCTTCCAACCCAAACTGTTTTATAATTCTATGATTCATTCTGTTATGATTCAGACAATGTTCCTTCTATGTGTACAGACTTCCTTTAGTCTGGAAGTGTGAACGGTTCATGACAAGTCTTAAGCTTTTTACCTTACTCCATCTTCTCTGTCAGGAATCTGTTCCAACTTTGTGGAAAAAAATTCATATATTTATTTTAAAACCAGTTAAAATATGTTAATGCTATTACCTTGAAAGTATCATAATTTTTCAATACAGGATGGTATTTTCTTGGAAAATGACTCAATGTTTACTTTTAATAATCTTATTTTTAAAATGGACATGAAGAAAAGTATTTAATTTTGGATGGGTTATTTGTTGTACCTGCCAGTATTTAAAAAAAAATATTAAAACAGAAGCAAACTGGCAGGATATCTAAAAACTGACAGCCACCTTTAATTTGACCATACCCAACTATGAAACCACCTATTAATATTGGATATAAAAAGGAGATGTAGTGATATTAAACAACCATCCAAATGCTTGCTAAAATGACAGCCTCAGTGCCATGCCCAGCTGCCAATACCACTATGCAAAGATGCACAGAAAACCAAGTTCTACTGGTCCCACTGCTCATACAACAGTTTGTTTGAAAAAAACAGTTTGTTTTTTCACTGCATTAATACTAGAATTTCAGTAAATGAATCCACTGATAGTCACAGGAACTGAGGACAGTTTTAAAAGCCCATATGAAGTTTTTAAAGCGTCCAAAGATGCTCTATAGCCACATGATTCAAATTGACCATAATGTGTGCTCCATCACTTAAATATCAGAAGAGGTTTTGCAAATTAAACAACTAAGAAATCTTCAGTACTAGGTACTTTCCAATTGTTATGAAATTGAAGGGGTCAGTCTAATTTTTATCAAGTTTCAAAAAAGAACCTTCCATATAAATTCTTTAGTGCACCGCCTGTTCTGTAGTAAATTACACAATCAAATGCCTATTTGTCAGAAAGTATTTATGAAGCTATGTGAACCTGTATGAGAACAAAAGTGTAACACGATGGAGACCGCTTTTGCTGGGAAATTCGTTGTGTTCCTTAGAATGCAGCCCTGCAAAAGCTATTCCTCTGGGGAGCAAGGAGTCTAGGAAATGCAAAACAGAGCTGACGGACACAGTTTGGAGATAATTAGCAGATTGACTTTCCATGATCAGCTAATTTTGTTACCAGTTAAATTGTTTGCTTCTCATTGTATTTTACCACCCATGCATCTCTAATAACAAATAGCCTTAATAATTACAAGCAATACCTGCTGTGATATGAATAGGATGATATGAACAACAAAATTACTATCATCAATCAGCAGCAGCATGTTGTTTAAATTTGCAGAAAAACAGGAAATTCTGGGGACCACTGCAGCACCAATACCCCTTATATGATCACAAAATGTTACACGTTAGCTGAGAAATGTAACGGCACTTGCTCATGTGAACTGAGCAAGGCTGAAATGCATTCCACCACCTTAACCAGATAGTAGTGCTGATAACTATGTAGCAACAAGAAGAGATTGCTAGGAAAGATTCACATATTCGTATGTGTGTGGATGGTGGTTTTGTGCATAATATATAGGGACAGACAGACATACCGACACAAAGATTATCTGAAAACTTGCTGAAGGCTTTCCTTGACAAGTAAATGCTGAATGAATACAGTTGTTCCATGTCCCTGAGTGTGCTGGTTTCGACTGGGATAGAGTTAATTTTCTTCACAGTAGCTAGTATGGGGCTATGTTTGGGATTTGTGCTGGAAACAGCATTGATAGCACAGGGACGTTTCAGTCACTGCTGAGCAGTGCTTGCACAGAGTCCAGGCCTTTCCTGCTCCTCACCCCACCCCACCAGCGAGCAGGCTGGGGAGGGGGCACAAGGAGTTGGGAGGGGACACAGCCGGGACAGCTGACCCCAACTGACCAAAGGGATATCCCACACCATATGGCGTCATGCTCGGCATATCAAGCTGGGGAAGAAGAAGGAAAGGGGGACGTTCGGAGTGATGGCGTTTTGTTTTCCCAAGTAACCATTACGCATGATGGAGCCCTGCTTTCCTGGGGATGGCTGAACAGCTGCCTGCCGATGGGAAGCAGTGAATGAATTCCTTGTTTTGCTTTGCTTGCGTGTGCGGCTTTTGCTTTACCTATTAAACTATCTTTATCTCAACCCATGAGTTTTCTCACTTCTACTCTTCTGATTTTCTCCCCATCCCACAGGGGAGGAGTGCGCAATCAGCTGTGTGGTGCTTAGTTGCCAGGCGGGGTTAAACCACAACAGCGACCTTAAACAGTAATGGTCATAAGTGTTGCTTCTCTTGGTTGCAGCAGGTGTGTTTGGGCTTTCTCAGGAACGCTTCTGAGAAAACAGAGATAGAGATATCACCATGCTGACAGTTGCAGCCTTTGCTGGACTGAAGTTTGCATACCCTTGCTTCACTGAGCTGACAGCAGGAAAGCAGAATGCTGAAATGACTTGAAGCTGTTTCTTTCTGCTTTTATTTGGAAGAAAAGGCTGTGGGATTTATTGTGCTAACATTGCACTTGAGTGATTCCTGAGCATGACGGCAGTAAGCAAAGCACATCTAAGAAACCACAGTAAAACTAAGCTGGGCTACGAGACCAAGAAAGTATCTGAAGCTATTACTTACTATGCTTGCCTTGACTGCAATAAATGACAGCCACTGAGTACTGCAATCTGAATCACCAGCCCACTTGAGGAACTGCAGCTCTCCGCAGCAAGCCTGGGACAAGCAAGTCCTCAGCGTCTCTTCACATGGCCCCACTCAAAAGGCCCTCTTTGGCTGCAGACCAAAAGGTGTTTTGCTGCTTTGACCCACTAAATGCCAGCACAATCATCTGGGTCCTTTTTTGAGGGCTAGTGCAGAAAGACCAGCTCCTGAGCCCAGCTAGGCTCGCAGGGGCCAGGCCACCAGCTGTACGCTGCTTCCACCTCTCGCTAAGTCTTTAGGGCACAGGGCTGGCCTTGGGAGGGCACTTGCTGGATCTCGGATCATTCAGCTAGGCTGTGTTTTTCTTGTAGGAGGACCTTTGATATGGTGTATCAGAATATTTAAAGAGTGGGGACAAGGTCTTGAACTAGATCCACGTTTTTATGGGAAGTCAGTGGAAGGAGCAGATCCAGTGTGTCCTGTTCAGTAAAATCTCAGCAGGGTACTGAAATAGATGTTGTTTTTAATGGCTCCATACCCAGGGATAAATCCCTTTTCTTTGTCAGCTTTTCTCTCTGAGTATTTTCTCTGATTTGTTTAATTTGTAAGCTTTCCAGGGAAGATCTCTGGCCATGTGTTTTACGAAGGCACCTTGACCTCTAGTTGCTATGGGGACACAAATAACCACTTTCTTAATGACATGTGGAATTTGAGAAAAGGAGCTTTTTTTATCATAAGCATCCATTTCTTTCTTCTGTTTTTTGTAATACGTGAATACATCTAGCTACAACCACACTGCTTGCACAGGGAGAGCAAGCGCAGTGGGCTGGCTGAATTGATGTCTCCGGACATTGGGTAAGACCAGCAGTGTCTGGCCAAAGGGCCGACCAACACACACTTCTCACGGACTACAAAGGAAGTAAGCCCCAGCCCGACGAAGTGTCTAGCTACACGCTTCCTTTTTAGCTGCCCATTTCATTGTCAACATTGGCCTTAAGTGCTTAAAATCTGTGAGCATCCATTTTCCTACATAAAGTCATGTAACTGTCACCCTGGAAACTCCACTGAAGCCCCACAGACCCTGATCCAGAAGGTTTTTCATAGCACACCTAATGTCTCTATAGCAAAGAGTATTATATTGTATACAATTCCTGCAGCCATTCCGCTTAAAAAGCGTCAGAATTTTGCTTTTCTTGCCCAAGATCTGGCAAGCAGGGTAGCCTTGTCCATACGTTGGTTCCTGGGAGCAGTTCATCTGTTGTGATTGTGCCCAGATGTGGAATTCCAGCCCATGGGACTCTGCACTGCCCCTTGGGTCTCAAATTCACCTGACTGCAGTTTAATTGAAAAAACTTATATAAATGCCTGAACTCGTTGAGGAAGAGAACACTGCTCCCCCCCACACACACCTTTTTTTCCCTGAAAAAAACCCTCAGACTTTAGCTATATTCTGATCGGGCAATAACAGACAAATTTCTTAAGAGTCAGCATAGTTTTTCTTAATGAAGATCGATTGTTATTAGTGGTAAACAGAATATTATTTGTCATTTAGAGGTCAATTTATGTCACTAGCAGATTAAGCTTCCATTTTCCCCTCCGAAACAGCTTGACACTGAAAGCAACTGTGGAAATTTAGACAAGCAAAAAGCATCAGAAGCTAAAAGCAAGCAAGTATACAACATTTAGATGCATATTTTAATAATTTTGCTACATTGTTTCTCCTTCCCACTTCCAAAAAAAGGGAACAGGAGAAAGAAAAGCTAGCCCTGTGCATTTCAATTTTCCATGTAGCCTGCTGCAGACAGTATAATTAATTTTGATCTTTCTGTGTGGATTTGCATTTAAATTAACGTGCGTGGGCAAGGGAACGGGAACGAGGCTCACCTTTTATCTCGTTAATAACAACCACAGAGCAGCATACAGAGAAAACAAGCAACCAGATACTCTGACAAGCCTTGAGCTTGAAGCAGCGGTTCCCATAAGGGACTGCCCGTCCTCAGCGCGAGGAGGCGAGGAGGTGCTGAATGCGTCGCCCCGCAGCAGGGCACAGCGGTCGGGCAGCGAGCGCCCAGCTGCAGCGGCGTGACGGACACAACCGTGCCCGGCCGGGAGCAGCGTGTCTGCTGGGCTGGCTCCCCTCGCGTGGGCTTCGCGCTGCCTTTCCTGCCGGCGTGACACACAGCCCCTACACGGAGGCGTGCGCTGTGGCCGCGGGGCGGTGGTGAGCCGGTTGAGCGGTGAGGTCGGACGCTGCGTAATGGGTTCGGGGAGTCTTGCGACCAGGGACCCCCAGGGAGGATTGTGTGTCCCGTGAGCTACGCGCTAAAATAGCACGGAGTTTGCTTCGCGTTCGCTGACAGTTGTGTTCTGGCTCTGAAATGCCAACCCGAATTAAAAGAGAGATGAGTAATTTATGCCGACTGAGGATCTGCATTCTGGCAGTTATCTTTGTGTTTGACTCTCCTACAAGTTCTGAAAAGGTAACAAAGATAATTGTTGAGGTATCAGGGGGATGTGAGACTTCTCTTCCTATATATAAACTCTATCAGTGAAACCTTCATACAAAGGGCGACCCAAGCATGAGAACCTGCACATTAAGGAACATACATTTGCCAAACTAAGTATGTGTTTCAGGGGCTAAAAATACCCTTCCTTCTCTATCTGCCTGTCCATATTCTAACATGGGATTTTTAAAAACACAACTCAATGTTTGGTGGTTTATGAAATCAGTTCGTGTTTATCTGAATCCTTAACTTCTCAAATACCTTTACCGGTGTGGCAGTAGCCAACCCAGCCAAGGATTTAATAGGCAGCAAAGCAGAGCATTTAAACACGGGTATCTGACTGTCCTCGTGGTCTCAGAAAACAAGAGCAATAAGCTATAAAGGCCTGTTTTAAAATGTTGTTTCTTTTAAAACCTTTGTTCATGTTCAGCCTGTGCCAGGCTCTGAGAGAACAAGCAGTGCTGTGTCTTAGAGTGAAGATGTGATATGCTGTGTTTCAGAACACTGATAACGCAGGTCGTTGCCTCCTCACTTCAGAAAGCTCTTGTTTGGCTACTGCCATAACTAGTGCGCCCGCTGAGTACATTTAGGAAGCAGCTCCCGCAGAGCTGCAGGAGGAGCAGAGAGGAGCGAACTGGCGAGGTCGCTGTTTTACCCTGCGCTGCTTGCATGCTGTCTGAATGCAGCATGGCGCCGGCGCATGTTACAGCAGGCTTGGGGCCCTGCTGATTTATGTTCCAGCATCAGAAAGTACCCAGTGGTCCCACAATCACGGCTGATACAGCAAAGGTGGCTCAAAAGCTCATTTGTGCCTCCACCTTAGACGTACTGGGCAGAGGAGAGTCCTACCCCAGGCTCTAGCTATGTTTCTTTAAAAGCATTCCTTAGTCAATTAGCTAATAAAATATGCTAATGAAGTATAATTTTCTTTCAATATTTGACTGTCCAGGGGATAGTGCTCCACTCCAGCCTCTAATCTAATCAGGATGCATTCCCTCTCTAACCCCTAATAGCAATGTGTTTTTTGTATCTAATGGCCACACCAATGCTGTCAACAATTAACTGAACACATTTGAACTGACATGATTTCTTCCTTAGTGCAAATTAACTCCTCATAAATTCATTGGTAAATCCACCACGCTGAAAATTAATCCCCACTAATAAAAGGGCTAAATTGTCGTTTCTCCACAAGCAATGAGAAAAAGGCAGCACAGATCTGCCCTGCTTTGTCAGTAGATCAGACACTAGCATGTGAGCCAGAGGCTCGGTCGTGTTTCTATGTCCTTCCTGGGAGAAGTTTATTTGAGCTGGTTTAATTCCACCATCCCACTGCCTTAATTAGGTTGAGCAGAGGCTTCAGTGCCTCAGAAACACTGCCACGAGTCTTGGGAAACTGCTCTTCCCAGCTCAGCTCTACGACAGAGGACAAATAATTTTCCCTCTGCATACTGCAGTTCCCCAGCTCTGAAACAATCTATCGTAACTTTCCAGCAAACAGAGATGTGAGGATAAACAGCAAACATGGTTGATTCCAGGTCACTTCCTGGGCACACTGTGGGTGATGCTCTAGCCCACATGGAGAGCACAGGACCCGCCACCCCAAGGTCTCCCAGCAAGAGCCCAGGCAAGCTGTCTGCACATCGACCAGGAGGCAACCATATAGAAGTAAGTGTAACATGCTTAAAGCTGAGAGGCAAACTGCTTTTCCACAGTTATATAGACACGGCCCATGAGGGACTTGATTATGGTGATACTGCTTGGTGACTATGTTCATTCTCATACTTGAAGGATGATGTTTCATCCCAATCTACACAGCAAACACTTAATGGCCTTCGAACACCTCTACTGATTTTGCTCTGTAAATGCTACAGCCACAGCTCATCTAGACTGTGTGTGAACTCCGAACTTGCGCTCTAATGGCAGAATATAAAAAAAAATATTGCCTTCCCATTAGCGTGTATTTAAACCAGAGCAACATACATTGCTCAAAGCAAATAAATCACTGGCGTAGACTTCTGCTTATTCTATTTCTGTGCCATTCGGTAACAATTTTTAGAGCCAGACTTCTTCTTTGCAAGCAGAATTAGTTGAAAGTTTTCAAAAATATTTTTGATGCTTTAGAAACATGGATTTTTTTCAGGATTCAGATTTGTTTATGAAGAAAGTGAGGTCGTATATTTCAAACCCAGAAAAAAACCCTAGTCTTGTGTTCGGTGACTGGCTTACTGGTTCTTTTTCAGCCTCTGATTTTCCATGTACAGTTCTCTTTTTACTTTTTCTACCTCCACATTTTCCTTCTAACCACATTTATGGAATAATTTAGACTACAAACTTTCCTTTCCTTGTTTGAAGTTTTGGTAACTTCTGGTCGACATGCTATGAAGTTAAGTTTGCCTGCCTTAAGGAGAAAATCCAGTCTTGTTAACTGACACTAGGCATGACTTAGCTTTCTGAGCTGGAGATCTTAATTGGAAAACGTGGTACCTCCTATATTCATTTTGATGGGAAATCAAAAGTATGAGCCCTATTGCCCAAAAAACAAGTCAAATTGTAAGTGTGCGTTGAAAACAGGCTAGTGTCTAGATGGCAGCCTTAAACCCACATCCAATATATGTCATCACAACAGCAACAACAAAAGAGGTGAAGGAGAAGTTAAGACTTCCCAAGGTGTATGCTAAATAATTAAAAAGTTTATCTAAAACCAAAATGGAGCAAAGTATGAAGAGAAAACTTCCTACCCTGGTACGGCCCTCAGACTATTATCCATTATTGATTTTTCAGGTAGGCAGCCATGAAGTTGCTACTTGAAGTCTGAGGGCAATCAAGAGAGACTTCAGGGCCATGGGACAACTGGCTAAGGGATCAGGAGCACACGTAGTGTTCTCCTCTATCCTTCCAGTTGCAGGGAATCACGAGGGAAGACCCAGGAAGAGCCAGCAGATCAAT
>VZTL01009268.1:0-18375 GCA_013400535.1 Scopus umbretta
AACTGTCACTTAGGTTTCTGAGGTGTGTATGGAAATAGATAAAAATTTTAGACCAACTAAAAAAATTCCACAGCAGGTTTTTTTTTGGCCTGTGTCCATGTGGATATTCTTCACTTTGTTGATGGTAGCAGAATCCCCTGGCCTTTGGGACTGGGGGATTTTCCCCTCCCAATCCAAAGGATCCAAGGCTGCTGTGATTCTGTATCAGCAAACCCATAACAATACAAAACAATACCCGTGTGCACACCTACACGCAGCGTGCACCTACACACAATGCAAACAATAAACACATGGCCAGCCACAAATCAACATGTGGAGAGAGCAGTGCCTTTACTGGCACCTGTGTAAACACGGGCTGCTCTCAGGTGTTACAGCTCCATCCTCTTCCTTCTCTGCAGCGGGCCAGGGTTGAAGTTCACCTGTAGCATGGGTCTCTGGTAGCTGCTGTGAGACAGTCCATGCAACGACTGGCATCCAGCCTGTCTCTCCCAGTTGCTGGCCCCTAGACCCTCAAGTGCCTCAGACATGTGGGTCCTGCTCCACTGCCTCAGACTTATTCCTGTTGTCCCACTCATGGGCTAGTCTACTTGAAGTTTGCTAGCATTGACACGTACATGCAGAGAAGACCAGTTAGAAATAGGGTGTAATAATAGTATCAGATGACCTGCAGCAATGAAGTGCAAGGCTCATGCATTGAAGGGCAATCGGTAAGCTGTCTGCATGGGACTGCCCCCTTTATCCTCTTTGTCCTTGTTTTTTCCATGCTTGTTTCTCTCCAGTCTACCTTAGTCCCTCCCTTCACACACCTTTGGTGCTTCCCTTAAATATCCCATAGTAAGTTTTGCCCATTGCTGCAATCCCCTTAAAAAAATCCCATAATAAATTTTACATCACCCCCAAATTCTCATCCCCCTGTATCCAGTAAGAAGTCTTATACCCCTTTAGGTAAATCTCTCAGTTTGCACAACTTCCTAGGGAGTTTCCTACACTTGTTTTAGGGGGTTTTGCACCAGGAACAATGATCTGAATCATTCTCCTTCGATGGTTTTAGGACTAGAGAGTCAGTGTGCTAATTGTTCCTCTGATCCTTGCCATGGCTTTGTGTTTAATTTGCTTAGGCTTCACTCAGATAAAGTAACACGCTCTGTTATATGAATGTATCTCTGCAGTGCCTTCTGATCCTAGTCATTGGACCAACAATGTGGTGGTTGGAGTAGAATTCATCTTGCTTAACCTTAGATGTCTACAATACAGGCACGGTGAACAGCTTTGTATACCAGATCTCACTCTATACTTGGTGGAGATCAATAGCTATTTTAGGGGACAATTCTCCCATACTTCAGACATTTATATTATGGTGTAAAACTTTGTGTTATTTTATAATTAACATTGTGATACGAAAGGTAGGCACTTAACTTGTGAATATCTGTCTAGGTTTGGACAGAATTGCACACAGAGGCACTTAGGTTTAAGATGAGCGAAGCAAATGAACACCTACTGGAAGTTCTTGTCTGCTATTCGGCATTGCAAAAGTCTGAAAATGTGTGAAGGGAGATGAATGAGGTTCTGTAACTGAGGACAAAGAAATTTCTGTGGATAATAGTTTGTGGGAAACTTGAGGAGCTCAATGTTATAGCAGAGAAAGATGGAAAGACATTTGAAGAAGAGGGATTTTAATTAGAAAGAAAAGACTGATGTGCTCACCTTGGACTTCTGGGACTTTAGAAGGTATGTGAAGAATTCTAGGACAAAATCAAAGATCATAGTTCAAATACCACCAACTAAAAACTGCTCAAAGTGTCATTCCTTACTATATTAAAGGAAAAAAATACACACTTCCTCTGAGTTGAAGATCATGTTCTTTATACACAGTTTGAAACAAACTTAAGGACTTATTTTCAAAGGTGATAAGTCATTACTGTTCTACTGACTTTAAGCAGAGCTGCTGTTTTTCAGTGTCTTGAAAGTTTTATCTGGTATCTGTGTGGATTTTAGGATATGAAGTGTAAGATCTTGGGTTTTGAAGTTTTTCTTGTATTAATAAATGTTAGTATACTTAGTGATTTAATTTTGTCCAAGTCTGGAGCAGTTTCAGCAGATGCAAACATTGTGTTCTCAGTGGGTAGATGGATATGATCAGGAGTTTATAGCATGTTGCATCATGTTTTCTACTTTTAGGGCTTGTGTGGGCAAAATCAAAGATCTTTCAGCAGACAAAGGAGCATTGCTGATTATTAAGAAGATAAATGGATGGAGACGGTATTTTGACCATCATGGTAAAAATGTGATTAAAACCCACAATATGATAGAAAACCACAGATTTAATATAGATTTAGTAGACATGCTGCACTCATGTATTTATTACAAGACTGACATCCAAGCCTCCGAACTTGTGTTCACGCAGAGTGGAATTATTTGAAGATGTGAGTTTTTTTGTTTTTTTTTTTCTAAGAGCCTTATTGTAGAATAAGACAATTTTTTTTTTCCATCAACCTGAAATATCCCATTCATTTACAAAACAGCGTATAAAAGCTGTCATGGTGTAAGGTACAAGTGAACGGTGGGAGGTAGCAAGGGATAGGGGATCTGTTACGTCTGCTAAGAGAGGTCATTGCATCAAACACCTGCACAAGACAAGTCCGCCAGCTCATGATAGAGCCAAACCTTATCGACGGCTGCAGAGTCTCAGACTGAGCGCTCATGCTTTTACTATCTGGGGCAACCATCCCCCGGGTAGCTAGGCAGCAGGATTTGGTCATTACTCATTTCCCTTTCACTCTGTCCTGCAAGAACAGCTGGTTGCTGGTTTTCTGCACTCTGAGATCTAGGATAGAGATTGAATAGTACCCAAGGATGAAATCACTTCTTCGTATTTGTAAAATTGGTTTGATCAGAGGATTACAGATCTGTCAGCATTACCGTTTTCTTTCTCTTCTGTTTTGGTTCTCTTCACATCCCTGCTGCCGGAAATAGCACCTCAGAAATTCTTGCTTTCTCTATGGTCATGAATGACTTGGCTGCATCACTTAGCTTTTGCTAACCAGAAAACAGAAATACTTCTTTCTTGAGGTTATTTCTACCATATAGTATTATCTGGTGGAACATTACCCTGAACCCCTCCAAACCTGGCGATCACTAAGCTCTGGAAGACATAGGGTCATTTTAATCATTTGCAGATGCCTATGAACCTACACTATGGTCTGCACAGTGTTTGGGATGTATTAGGGGAAAGGAAACCTGGTCTCAGAAATGCTTGGAGGATGAGAAGAGAGGAGAGCCAAAGGGGAAGGATTATTACCAGAATATAACAAGGTTTTGCAAACTGGCCAAAGGGGTGGGGTTTGGCATGGCAGGAGTTGGGGGAGCTGCAAGGCACAGATGGAAAAGGAAGGAGCGTGTCAGCAGTTTTCTCTCTTGGTTTGAGTAAAGAAGATAGGGAAAAATCAATCTCTCTTATGGTATAAGAATGTAAGGCAAAATATCTAAAATGTCTACTTTTTTTTTTCCCCCCACAAATGGGATAATCCAGCATTTAAGTCTGAAGGCAAAAGACTCATTGGCTCAGCTGGATATCTAAAGGTATCATATTTATAGACCAGCTATTTCAGGAATGGAGCCTGTGTTCTTTTGCATCACTTAAGGCAAAATATAACCTTGGCAAACAAAACCACTGGCAATATTTGCAGTTGCGTCATTCTGAAGTGAGTATTTAACATCAGAAAACGTTAGGACATTCATGATAAGCCACTGTTTTTACATAATCCTGTCAGTTACGGCTGTCCAGTGGTTGCGGTACAATATCTTGAACAGAAAATGTTCACTGTCACAAGTTAAAGCAGCATGGAGTAGGTAACTGGATTATGATATTGATGTCAAACTGTGGAATAAACTTAATACAGTAATTGGGTGTCTAAATGTGATTTGAAACTAAGGTTTAATCAGAGGAGGGTTGTTTTTTTTTTTTTCCCCCAGGAATAAAAAGAATAAAACCAGGAATCTGGCTCAGTGACAACTCTTTAAATTATGGACAATGCATAGTAATTTGCTTCAAAAGACAAATACCTTTATGGGCTTTGTGCCTATTCTGTGGAGAATCTTTTATGTGAACTGCCCTAGACAGATTTTGACTAAGCTTTGTACATTGAAGAAATGTCATAGTGAATTTTGGACCAAGTAAAAATTCAGTCGGGTAGTCACGCTAAGGGATGCATTTATGGTGGCAGACATGGGAAAATGTGGCAGAACAGATCAGAACTAAACACTCAAAAAAAAAAATCTATTAAAAAAAGTTTTGTTAAAATGTTTAATAACCGAAAACTTTATTCACAAGACGGGAAGAGCTGAAATAGTGTGCAGTGGGATGCCAAACTAACCACTTAAGTCTTTCAGCAAGAGATACCTGAAGCAAGAATCAGCAGATTAGTCAGGTTCTCGTTTTATCCATCTTAATTCAACCCACTTTTCCTATCATCATAAGAGTTCAGCTGCCTTTAAGCTGTACTATCAGAAGCCAATGCCTTCACAGTTTTCAAAATTTTCTTGCAAAACTGTGGCTTCAGTGAATGCTCTGGGGAAAACATCCCTCTGGTTTGCTTGGCTTTGGGGATGCCAAAGCTCGTGTGCCTTGGGCCACGACGTAAAGGCGTGCCCAGTCCAAGAACAGGGCCTGCTTTATTCTGCGCAACTACATCTCCCTGAGTAACCAAGGGGAATACCAATGCTGCAAGCAGTTTTTTCCATCCGTTCCTTCCTGACCTGCAGGTATATGTTTAATGCATAGCTACAAAAGACTCCCAACTTATCACGGAAGGCATTAGATTTCCCTGCTGGAGGCCAGCCTTGGAAAAACAAGGCTTTTCACTCGAGTCATTTACTCACAGATGTAATAGGCAAAAATTGCTTTTTTAGTAAATGAGCTAATAACATTTCTGAAGACTTCCCTTTTATGGAGCAATACAATCATCTGAGGTTTCATCTGGTTTTCCCTACCTTTGTTTGTTGACTTTCTGACTTCAGGACATTTTATTGAGTTCTGACAGTTCTTCAGCAGTATGTTTTTTATCAATGTCTCCAGGAGGCAGATACTATCAACAATGTCCAGACCTACACGTGCGTGACCTGACCACAGAATTTCACTGTCTTTAAGATCTGCTACCTCCAAAATATGGTAAATTCAGTATTAACTCCACACTAACTAGTTAGAGGTCTTTGTCCATCTAGTGTTTTCATGAAAACCGCAAAATTTTCTGGATATTGTACAGAGTCACTGAAAAATTTCACAGATCCTTTTGAAAGCTTTCTGAAAGTCAACATAGCCTAGGTATGTTTGGTATGCACCGTGTGTTGCTGGTGTGCATTTGTTGTTCAGTGATAACGCACAGCCTGAAAATACGGTCAGCATAAGATCAGGCTGCCAAAAGTCATCTGTTGTTCTTAAAGTACCTGAAGATGCAGTGATGTTGCAAATCCAATTTGGTATAAGTATGTAGAAGAATTTTGTGGAGAGGCCAGTGATGCTATGTCAGTTTTACAGTTGCTGTAAGTGTCTTTCAGGTATTTTTTTGAAGTTTTTTCTTCTATGTTCTTCTACAGTAGACTCATTCTCTTGTGTTCAAGATTTAGAGGATCATTTTGTGTTCCTTTTTGCTGCCATCTTTAAGCAGATCTGATCTGTTTTGCCTTACACTGTACCTTCCAGTTCTTCATTTTTAAGCTACTTTCAGCTTAATGCAAGATGACTTTCTCACAGCTATGGTCTTATTTGAATTATCCAAACTTATTTTTTTTTCAGGTGGCAGGGCAGTTTCAGTATGCAGTGAAAGTCTCCTCTCCCTTTAATTTTTTGAATGGTAATAATATTTTCTCATTTGTTTTTTATTAATTCTTTCTACCTATGATTAAAATCACCTGCAAGCTCTTTGTGGTTGGAAGACAATCCTCTGGAGCTCCCTTTTTGCTGCCTTCCAATGTGATTGTCTTTTCTTTATGACCATTTATTCCCTTTTTCCATTTTAAATGGCATTTTGGCCTGAGCATTTGGGAAGTTCTGCTTTGCCCGTCCCTCTCTGATGATGCCACTCTCTAGCATTGCAGTGACCCACCCCTTCTTTTTCTAGCCATTGAAAAATACCAGAAAATTATTTTTTCTAGTAACATATTTTACTAAGGGTCCTCAAAATCTGTTTATGTGAAAGCTGCAAATTATGCCTGTCTGTGGAAAACTTGTTTTTTAAGAACTGACATTTAAATTCCGTACATTTGAGTGGTGAATTTCTTATTTGCTGCTTCTGCAAGTATTTGCTTTAAATTTATTTTCACAATGGCAGCACATATGTCGTACTCACTGTCGGCACATACAACTTATGTGCCCAAACATTCAGAGGAACAAACAAAATTTTCTTCAGGTTAAAACCTGGTATGCCTGTGGTTTTGTTATGACCAGTCTGATGTGATTTTTTGTGGGCAGAAGAGCATGTTCTTGCCATCAATGGATGATTTAGTTATCAAAGTTGGATGAGCTCTTCATCGGTGCTGCTGTGTGAACAAGTTCCAGGTACCCAAGTCATGTTTAGTCCATAATTAGTTGTCCCTACCCTCCCATTCATGCCCAGCCATGTCAGTGAGGGCATCCTGCTGCTGCTGAGGTTCTGTAAGATGTTTTAGAAAGTGGTTTTGTATCGCGGTAGCACTTGGAGGGTTTTCATCCTCACTTACTACCTTGAACTGTGTACTTGCTCCTTTGCCGTTAATTGGTTCTTCATCTGTCTTGCAGCGCTCTTTACATGGTGTCACTCACAATCAGTGCAACTCTCTTTCCCTCCAGCTGGGGAACCTGAGTAGTTCATGATTTTATTATTGTTCTTCAATTTGATACAATCTGTTCCTGACCATCTGTACCCACTCATGCTGAGAATATCAATACTGTAATTTTCCATCTCTCTCATAACTTGAGCTGATTTTTCCAGCTTGCAGCATTGTATCTACATGCCAGAATCTTATACATAACATGGAGTGACTCTGGAGCAGCAGCTACTTAATGGTTCAAGCTCCTTGCTGAGGCAGGATTGGACTGATGCTTGTTGCACAGATTCATTTGGGACTACCCACTGATCCAAGAAACTGAGATGGAAATTGTCATGGAGACAAAGTGAAGACTTAGCCAGTAATATTTTTAAAGAGGAAGGTGGTCAGCCTTGCATCCAGCTCCCACGCTTGAAGAATCGAGAGAAATTTCTGTCTGGCCTCTATCTTTGATGTACCCAGCCTTGGTAGACCTGTCGGGAGCTTACATAATCCTGCTGACATAACTCTTGGGATCAGAGTCTCCTAAGCAACCCAACACAGCAAGGTACTAGTTTCAGAAATGGGGAAAAATGTGGGTTTGCCTCTGTGTGGGGTGTGTGTGTGTGCGTGCATGCGTGTACTCCGCATAATTCTGGTAATTTGTGTTCTAGTATACTCAGAATTAAGCAGGTTAATTTAGCTTTTCCTCTATTTGTTCATATCTGGTGCTTAGAGGATTTTGAAAATCCTATTCTCAGCCATCAGCTAATTTCATTTACATAGAAAATACTACAACTTACATGTTGTCTGGTAGACTATTTTATTACTGTTTGTTTGAAATGCTTTTTTCTTTACATAATGTCGTAAAGTAAAATGCTTCTAAATGGTACATGATTAGAAACCTGATAAACTAGGTCCTTTCGGTATTTAACTAACCCTTCAGGTCCTGCAGACTCCTACATTTGTGTGTGTGTGAGAACACGAGGGAAAATAAAGATTCATAATGGACTGTAACAAGAGGTTTCAGTGATGTTATAAACCATAGGAGTGAAGTTCAGATAGTTTACGGTCCAGTTAACAGAAACTCTCAATAGAATTATATCTCTATAAATCAATATTTGTCTGTTGCTTATTTTCTATATGTGGTTCTGACTCATGAATCTATGCCTGGTAGAAAATTCTATTCCTTCCTGAGTTATGGAAATGTTGCCTTCTATCACCCCGCATCTTGCTTTCTCCAGTGGTTAGCTCTGTTGCACCCCACTCTGTTGTTGTGTATTTTTTACTTCATGTAACATCACCATTTTCGGAAAAAATTTTTTTTAAAAAAATAATGTAGAATTCATTGTACCAAAATTTGAGAAGTACAAGAGGCAATCAGTATATACATGATGTAGAACCAAGTAGGGAAAAAGTTAATGTAAACGCAAACAAAATACTTCATGATATTTCCTTCATGCTACCTTCATCCTGCTTCTGAGGATGAAGGTCTGAATGCAGCAAAGTGTCATTGATAAGCATGTGTGGGCATCATCAGATAGAAAGGCAATATATTCCTCTCTATGAAAGGGCTTAGTCAGGTAGTGAAAAGGTTTACCTTTTCCTCTTTAAGCTGTTCTGTGAAAGAGGAAAGCAAAGCTGAGACACCTTTGCATATGCTTCTCATCCTATGTATTGATACAGAAAAGAAGATGACATAAAGCAATGGAGTTACATAGTTCCTGGATACGAAATCACGGACAGAACAGTGTAGACTTCAGGACAATAGCAGATGAATATATGAAAGCCTAAGATGCTACATCAGGTGGACAAAGTCACAGGAGGGAACTTGCTGACTAGAAATGAGAAACAGTTCCTTGTGAGAGAAGCAAGCAGCCATGTGTCCAACATGTCCCTGTTGCTTTCAGGATGTGAGTCAGTAGTGTTGTCATTAGCTGGCCTGCAATCATCTGCTACCATGGGTTAGATGCAGCTCTTGCATTTTTAAATTTTTAAATCTTAGGCTGCATCCTGAAGGACAGAAATAATTTAACTTTTTCTTCTGCAACAGAAAGGATGCGGTGTTGAGCAATGGAAGTGCTTTCAGTAAGAGCCAAATCGGCAAAATCTGACTGCCTGTTTTGAAAAGAGGTTGTTGATGTTGTGCTGCAGACAATGGCCTAAATGGCATTTTTTGTATTGAAGGGGGTGGTCTTTTAAGTCAGATCAAATGTCTCATCTGTTGGTCAATAAAAGGCAACAAACCTGGTGAAAGGGCTGGAAGGAACGTCCTATGGGAAGTAGCTGAGGACTGTAGGTTTGTCTAGTTTGGAGAAAAGGAGGCTGAGGGGCACCCTCATTGTTTTCTACAGCTTCCTGAGGAGGGGAAGTGGCAAGGGAGGTGCCTGCTTTTGAAAGTGTGATCCACTAATTTTGCAACGGATGTAGTCCCTTTTATAAGAAGAGCTCACTCTTTTCCCTGGTACTCAGTGACAGGACCCATGGGAATCGTTCAAAGCTGCATCAGGCAAGGTTCAGACTTGGTATTAGGAAGCATTTCTTTACCAAGAGCATGGTCAAACACTGGAACAGGTTTCCTACAGAGGTGGTCAATGCCCTGAGCCTGTCAGTGTTTGAGGCATTTGGACAATGCCCTTCATAACATGTTTTAACTTTTGGTGAGCCCTGAAGTGATCAGGAAGTTGGACTTGATGATCACTGTAGGTCCCTTCCAACTGAAATATTCTATTCTATTCTATTATGCTCAATGAGCACATTCATAACAACCACGATCAGGCCCAGTCAGCATGGGTTCATGAAAGGCAGATCCTGCTTGACCAACCTGATCTCCTTCTATGAATGGGTGACCCGCCTAGTGGACAAGGGAGAGGCTGTGGATGTTATCTACCTGGACTTTAGTAAAGCCTTTGACACNAGGGTAACGAAGCTGGTGAAGCATCTGGAGAACAAGTCTTATGAGGAGCACCTGAGGGAACTGGGGTTGTTTAGTCTGTAGAAGAGGAGGCTGAGGGGAGACCTTATCACTCTCTACAACTTCCTGAAAGGAGGGTGTGGTGAGGAGGGTGTTGGTCTTTTTGCCCAAGTAACCAGCGATAGGACGAGGGGTAATGGCCTCAAGTTGTGCCAGGGGAGGTTTAGATTAGATATTAGGAAACATTTTTTACTGAAAGAGTGGCGAGGCATTGGAACATGCTGCCCAGGGAGGTGGTGGAGTCCCCATCCCTGGGGGTCTTCAAGAAGTGTGTGGATGTGGCACTTTGGGACATGGTTTAGTGGACATGGTGTTGTTGGGTTGATGGTTGGACTAGATGATCTCAGAGGTCTTTTCCAACCTTAATAATTCTATGAATATCTATTGTATGAATATTCTATTCTGTTCTACCAAAGACATCATCAGTAAAGCTTACAACCTAGAGACTGGTTCCATGGTCTGTATAGTTAGGGAAAGCAAGGAGGGAAAACCCCTAGGTTACTGCTGTAAATCATTATTTCCTTGGAGAAGGCAGGTTGCCAGTTTCATTAAAACTGGATGACCAGAAAAATAACCATTTTTGATGCCGATTTGTCAAATGTTGACTTGTCCTACACTCCTCTATGATTTTTACAGAAGTAGCAATGCTTTATTTCCATATATAACTCATTTTTCCATATCTTGTATGACTTAGTTTTAGACATGGGTGTGTTGCAGACTACTCTCTAATGTTTTTGAACTGCTGACAGCCATTAATGCTTTTGAAAGTGATGGTGAATGATGAGTGAATACGTCTGAAATCCGTAGTATTACCAACAAAAAGCCGTCAATTGTTACTGATGGTTTCTTGCTTGTTATCCTTTGAAGTAGTGAGCACAGGAGAGAACGTGCAGACAGAAAGGTGGCTGCTCATCAGAACATCTCATATTCAAGACAGAAATATAGGAAAGAATGCACCCAGATAACTAGAGGAATTTATTTGGATATTTACTGTTAACACATTGGTGGAAAATAAAAAAGATTATTAATCTAGCCACTGTTATGGAGAGAAGTACAACAGTAATGAGACTAGCATTGTAAGGACAGGACTGCATTACTGAAGTAACTGTAAATATCTGACCCTCAGTGCAGCTGGATACCTTCTTGCTTTTGCACGTGCAACAGGTTTATTGCCCCCCTAAATTAATGTGTAGAATAAATTCAATCCACTGTGTGGTTGGTGCTAGAGAGCTCCAATGCCTGCTCGTTTTGCTCTGTGGGAGAGCATGTAAATTTGCCCTGGAAATCTTCCCAGTGCAAAAGTAGAGATGAGGCTGAGAAATCTTTCTACAGAAGCACATCCTGTTTGGGCTTTGTAGTACATCAACTTTGTAGCACTAATCTGAACTGTAGTATGGCGGTTAATGAAATACAGGCTAAGCAGCAGTTTTAGTTCAGTGTTGTGTGCTTCTAGGTATTAGGGTAGTTACCAGTTCTGTTCTTTTCCTTTCCAACTCCTAAACCTCCTGCTTTTGAAAGTGTGATCCACTAATTTTACATTGGATGTGGTCCCTTTTATAAGGGACAAGGCAGGCTTTAACAGCTGATAGTCTAAAGTACTCTCACTAAGAGATTCTTTGCACATTGAGAGTGAAATAACTCCCTTTACATTCAAAGAAGGAAATTCACTACACTTTCTTGTTTTGATATACCTCTTTGAAATGCAAGATGAAATGTCAAAAGTTAACTCTTATTACTTCTTCCATTCCATCCCTTTCTGCACAAGGCAATTCTTCAAAGAGAACGCCTTTTCTTCTGTCCACAGTGAAAACAGTTAACGTGTCCAAGCTGCTGCTTCTCCTACCTCATTATCATCAGGAAAAGCTAGAAATAAAAATATAAAGTTATCATCCATTAATATTTTAAAATCTTTGCTGTCTGTCAGCAATCCTAACATATACTTGCCACTTCAATGTGTAAGATACTGTAGCCTAGGGAAGGTAATAGTTGTACTCAAAGGTTGTACATTTTCTTAGACTAATATTGCTAGTAAAAATAGCCAAGCTTTTGTGCACATGAATCCCTTCTCAGAATGTTTTGATTTCCTACTTATTAGGAAATCATTGTGAATGTAATTATATTCATGTAGCTTGTGAATGAATCATTTTAATCATACTTGTGCTTTTAAGTATGGCAGAATCCTGTTCTGGAGAGCAGAACATAAAGCAAGCATCGTTGTGTTACCATGCGTTTGCTGACTCTCATTTGGCCTAATGCAATTTTTCCCTTAGCCTAGTAAAATGCCAAAGTTGATTAATGTTGATTAATACTGTTGTTCATAAACTTTTCATGCTGCACAGTTTGATTTTATCCAATGCATGTCAATGCCAACTAGTATCATGGGGAGCTTTTTCAGGAAAATGGTACTAGAAAGTGTCAAATAAGTGTTAATGATCTCAATATACAAGAAAGAAATTGTTTTCCAATTAGACTTTAGCTTTTGTCATTCTAGTGCCTTCTGTCTCTGGAGTATAAAATGAACTTTCACAAAATACTGGCTCCTTTCTTCGTGTACTGGAGCTGAAATTGTAATGAAAGACTGTTTGCTTGAATTAAAAAAAACAAAGCAAAAAAAAAAATTGCTTGTAGCTTATGCTTTTAGAAGCATAAGTTTAGTAGTGCCACCACTTCTGCCTTTACCTATTATTTGAATTAATTGAACTTCCTGATTAATTTTCTGGTCATTTGGCAGATGTGAAACCTAGATGGGTAGATTTCCAGGTAGAAAATAACATATGCTAAGCTTTAATTATCATCCCTTTCAGGCATGTTTTCATTATGAAAGCTGCTATATTCCAGGTCTGTGAGAATTAACCTTAGCTGAAAATCCAAACAACTAAAGTCCAGCTGTCTTTGGATTTTGCGGAAAACAGGTAGTCAAACCAGTGTTTTCTTTCTCTCGCCAACAGAGAGGCCACAACTTAAACTGGGTGCAGTGAAAGGAGTACTGCAGTAATGGGCTGGTTTTGCATGGATGGATGTTACCTTCAGAACTTCACACTCGTGTGATACTTTGGGAAAAGCTTAAACAGTTCTCCAGCAATGCCCCTCCTCCTTCAAAACTCTGTCTCCTTATTTTTCTTCAAGGATCAATTTAACCCCATCTTATGATAATGTCTGTGAAAAAATAGTCGTCTTCCACTTATTTAATGTTGCTACCTTTATCTTATTGCTGTCTTCTCATTTCAACCTGCTGCATTTATCTGAGTTACCCACCCATTGCATTTTGTCTGTGGCTCTCAGCTTTCTGTGGCAACAGGCTGTTTGTGCTTTTTTTTTTTCTATCAATATCTAGAGCACTACACTCTTCATACATGACTAGGCTTTCTAGGTATGACTTTAGTAATAATAATAATTCAGGATATTATTACCACTTTTAATAATGAATAATGAATTGAGAGACAGAACCACATAGTAGACTCCACTAAAAAAAAAAGAGGGGCAAACAATCATTTCTATCTTGTATAAAATCAGGAGATTTGGGACTCTCAAGCTGTCACTACAATAGGAGTGAATATATTCCTGAGATCTGGTACAGGATACTCTGTACCAACTCTGAAGGACAATCTTATGACTGATTGAAAAAAAAAATCACATCGGTCTTAAGAATACTGGTGTTTCTTTTGAAGCAGCTTGAGTTTCAGAAATGTAGAAGGGGTCAGGGAAGAGGGACTAGAAGGCAGCAAACAGGGAAGGCAATGCTACATCCATACCTTACAGGAACACAGGGTAACGTTCTAAGCACTTACCGTGTCAATGTAAGCCCATGCTTTATGTGTTGAATAATGTCTACATACTCATTATTTTGGATTTTGAAGCCGGTGTAGAATCTGACAACTCAGAACAGTTATAAAGAAACCAAAGTGCCAAGTTGGGGAAAATTTTTAATACCAATGAAGGTATTAAATACCAATGAATGGCCTGTGAGTGACCAATAAAAATAGACTCTTGTACGGTTTTGGTAGGTTTCTTGAAAATTAAATGGACAATTTCTACACTGTTGAAAACAAAATCCTTGACTTACTACTGTCAGGGCCTGTTAGAGTACAGGAATTAACTTACTGCCCAGTTACTTAGAAACATTGGTGGTACAGGTCAAGAATCAAACAGAAATAGCTCTTATTACGCAGGAATTTTTAGCTTCTTTCAAAAATTCCTCCTTTGAGTTTCAGCTGACTAACTGGACAACAATCAGAATCAAATTGTCAGATTCAGACAGAAAATATTGAGTAAGTTTAAGATCCTGTAAAGACTTTTACCTACACCTTTAATTCAGCATGTTATATGTCACACTTAGTTCAGTCAGAATATTTCAAAATGAGCATGTAAACAGAATTGCAGGAATGAGACATGATAATGTTTTTAGAATTGATCGTATTTATGATGTTGTGAACTGTGTGTCTGTGTATAATTGCTCTGGACAAAACATCCCAAGCCCTAGAACTAGTATTTAGCAAGTATCCCATTCATAGAATCATAGAACAGTTTGGGTTGGAAAGGACCTCTAAAGGCCATCTAGTCCAACTCCCCTGCAGTGAGCAGGGACATCTTCAATTAGATCAGGTTGCTCAGAGCCCCGTCCAACCTGACCTTGAATGTTTCAAAGGGATGGGGCACCTACCACCTCTCTGGGCAACCTGTTCCAGTGTTTCACCACCCTCACTGTAAAAAATTTCTTCCTTGTATCTAGTCTGAATCTACCCTCCTTTAGTTTAAAACCATTACTCCTTGGTCCTACTGCAACAGGCCCTTCTAAAAAGTCTGTCCCCATCTTTCTTATAAACCCCCTTTATGTCCTGAAAGGTCTCCGCAGAGCCTTCTCTTCTCCAGGCTGAACAACCCAAACTCTCTCAACCTTTAAAACAGAGAACAACCTAACCGGTCTGAGCCTTTATTCAGTTTTCAGTCAACCGTGCTTGCAGAACACCTATGTGCCAGGGCCTCTCCCACATCGCATTTCAAAATACAACCTGGATACCAGCTCCTCAGTCCACTGAGGGAAGGCAAATCAATCTCTTGCCACCCAAGCTGGTTTAGGAATAAGGCTGAAACTCCTCCATACCCCCAGCAGCTACTGTGATAACCCTACTCTAATCCAAAAGGTTTTTGCTAATGGTACTTCCTGAGCAGAGAAAGGGTTTGGAAATGGGTGGGATTAGGTTACACTTTTCAGCACAACTTAAGAACTTGCCCCTTCTTCAGGGTCTGAAGATACTGATCACCTGCATGGAGAGAAGGAAAAAGTGGGGGCACTAGCTAAAAGGCCAGTGCTTTTCCATCTACTGCAGACAGATTATTTACACCTGCAAAATTGGGAGGGGCAATTTCATCGAGTATAGTTGACATAGGGGTATGGGCAGTACTGTGTAAACTATGGATAACCCTCTTCTATGCAAAATGAGAGTAACAAATAAAGAAAACTAACTTTTACCCTTAAATATCTAGCATTCTTCAAATCACTTGTGGGAAAAGCTGGGGAAGATCCAAGGCTGCACCAGTAAACCAGTCCATGATGGTTTGAGAGCACTTACTATAGGACCTGAGAATCACAAATTGTTGCAGTGTAAAGTTTTGTCCTTCCTCAACAGGGATTTGAGGAATCCCTTGAAAAATGCCTTCAGGAAGAGTCCTACAGGATGCATTTCTTGCTCATTATACATCTGATTTGATCCATCAAGAGTCTGAGTACTGGAGGTTTTCAACCAAGAACATGTTTTTCATTTTCTCCATTCACTGGTCCATAAGAGAATACTTTAAAGTTCCTCTCATGTCAGCCACATAAAGATATTTTTCAAATGAGTATTTCAGCTTGGGACAAAAATAATGGAAAGAATTAGTTACACTGTATTTCTCCCTTATACAAAACATTATAAAGCAGATGTTAGCGTTACCTTTTCAGGAAAGATTCACACTTAGCATGCTTGAGCAATTAATCTACCAACTCATTTACTCTTGTAGTTGCTATGAGGAAGGAAATGGGAGTAAGTATAATGAGACCCTTAGTGAAAGTCATTTTGTGGTGATATATAAAACCAGGTTACAATACCATGGTTTCCTTGGGAACCCCTCTTGTCTAACAGAACTGGAAAGGAACAGAAAAAAAAAAAGGGTATCAGAAAACTTACATTAATAACCCTCCTGGTGTGAGTACATTTAGACGACTTAGAGAAGCCACCAAAAGAAAGTATCACATACCTTTGATATATGACTGGAGTGAATTTTTATTTGCAGCTTATACAGTGGAAGAACAATTCCAACAGAAGAATGTAAAGCAGGGCTGGGAATCTGTTTTGTCAGAGCATGGCAGTGAGTTCAGAATGAGAACTGAGATGAGCATGGCGGTCAGGTACCTGGAGACATATGAACGTGAAGGTCAGCATTTATAGACGTTTCTCTACTGAGGGAATTCTAAAATGAATGCTCCTTAAAAAATAAGTTTCATAAATTATCATACTACATGATAATAATTTGTCTTGTTGGTTGATTGTAGATTATTGTTGACACCATTACTCTGGAGTAGGTAGAGAAGTCTGTGCTCGGAGTATATTTTCATCAGTATGTCACCTGGGTAATGTAAATAACAGTAACAGCATGAGACAATTCTGTGCAGGCTGACAGGAATGTGAACAAATAAAGTTTTAATTTAATTGCAGAAAAATGCGAGGAATGAGAGGTGGAACTGATGGGGAGAAAGGAAGGTAGAAGCATGGGAAGGTCAAGTTGAACCGTTTCTTCAGTGAGTCACAGGGTGTCTTCTGCTCTGAATCTGCTCTCTCTTTTCAAAGCAAATAGCTAGATAATATATGGGGATTACAGTTCCTGTCCCTGGATTTGTTTGTTTATAGTTACCCACTTAATGGTACAGGATTTAGTGGGAACAGGGCAAATACCAAGGAGAAAAGAAAGCTCTTAAAAGTCTACAATCATGCTGAGAGCAGGCATTTGTAATTTGTGGATGAAAAATCACAGACGTGTTGAAATGATTACAGAAGCAGGCACTGAAAATCCAGAAAGTTCAGAGGTAAATATCCACCCGAAAGAAATTCAAATGAATGAAGCAATGCACAAAGAACTGTAGTGATGTCTTGCAACCAAACCTACAGTCAGAATGTTGTTAGTGTTTATGGTTGAGACATGGCATGAAATATTTTTGAAACAACTGTGTAACCTGGCAGGGTGGAGAGATCGCTTTCAAGTGGTCTGGTTCTTTTTAATTATTCCTAGAAGTGATTGAGTGATTTCTGTCTTTCCTCACTTCCCCAGGATAAAATCCAAAGGGATCAGTCCAGTTAATTCTTCCATTCAACATTTATAGATTGATAAGGACTGTACTATCTTTGGTAATCTGATGACACACAGTTCTACGTTTCCTCCTCTTTTTGACTTCGATGCCAGATTTATCTGGTGCCTGGAAGAAACAAGGAACTGGGTGAGAGCCAGCTGGCTGGAATCCAGTCCGAAAGGTGAAGGTGATGTGGACTGGAAGAGCAGAATGCTTTCAAGATTTGATGAAAAATCGTATAGTTTATTTTACAAGGGTATTTGCTTAAATATAGTATGCTCAGTTTCTATACAACGGTTTATGTATAATAACAAAGGGCCTATTACACATAATTTTACCTCAAGAGACGGAACAGGTACCTTTCAGCTAAGGATGCCAATGAGATTTCTTAGACAAAATTAAAATTTGATGAATATATGTGCATGATAATAGTTACGGATTACAGTTAAGGCTTGCTTTACCACAGCCAACCTGTCATGTCCTTCTGGTGATCTGTTCCTCCAGAACTTGTTTTCCCAAAGAAATGATGTCTTCAGCCCAGTCTCGCATGCAGAACTCTTTAGCTAGTGGAGCTACATCCTAGCATTCATTCTCTGTGGAAATACGGCTGATGAGGACCAGGATACTTTCAGGAAGATGACCTTTTTTTTCAGGCCTTTGCACCTGGTTGTCAGTTGATGTCATAGTCTGTTAGAAATAGCGCCAGCTCCATGAGCGTATGATCTGTGGTGGAGATTTCAAACTGTCCACACTAAACCTTACAAAACGACTTCGTTATTGCTAGATACACTTATAGACCTCCAACATCGATGTGAAATGGGAGTTATGTCTCCTAAGGTGAGGGCACAGCAGGTAGAACTCTACTGTCTGTAAACTGATTGAAAAGATACAGATCTGGGTTGAACCGTTTCTTCAGCGTTCTTGGATAGGTGATTTCCCGTTCATTTGGGCTGGATGGCATTTTGGGCATTGTAGGATTCTTCTTCCAGAAATCATGGCATCGAAACAACTGCTCGGGTGGGGGGCTTAGAGGTAGCAAAAGCGTTTTGAGAGGTTTATTCCACCGCCGCCACGGTCTCCAGGGTGGGAGGAGGACTTCCTTCTCCAGCCTTCTCCCATCGGTGTCACATGCCTGCTCTTCTGGGTTGGAGGAATCTGTCCAGACAGCCGCTGGGGCAAATTTCACACCGGGCGCTGGCAGAAGGGCGCTCCAGCAGGACGTTGTGCGGGCGATCGCCGAGCAGCAGCTCTGCTGGGCCGGACCCGCACGGCCGGGCGGCGGGTGCCGTTCCCGGCCCGG
>VZTL01009269.1:7343-22951 GCA_013400535.1 Scopus umbretta
AAAAAAAAAAAAAAAAAAAGGCGCTTTCCATTATGAAAAAGGATTGCATTTGAACAATGCTTATAAAAGTGCCCTTCCCCCATCCCCTACCCCAGCTGAAGGGGAGAAGAATATTGTTAGAAAAGATGCATGTATTTGGAATCACTATTTTAACAGCTTTGATCAAGCTAAAATAAAATGGCAATATTCATAGGGTAAATAATCTACAAAACAAGGAGGGGAAGCTGATCCGTATTGCCTGCGTTGCAGCCCCTGCCCCACCAGCCTCGCCGCAGAGCTAGCAGTGCTCTGTGTGCACTCTTGTTGGCTCGGTAATAGCTCCCACTTCAGCTTTTTAATTTCCTATCATAAAAGATGCTGTAGGGGATTATCTTGCATCTTCTTTCATACACGCTGCTCTTATATACTTCTATAACATATACTTATCTTCATGTAACAGACAATCACTTTCTGGCCCTATAACAAACATGCTTTTGGTGACATACACAGAGCTACTTGCATGGTGGGGCAGAGGAATGTGCTGTATCATGGACCGGGATGCAAGGAGCATGTCCCACTACGTGCCATGCCTATGTGATCTGTCATGGCAACAGTGAGCTTTTTTAGGCTACAGAGGAGTTGTACCAACATTGTCGTGTGCAAAGTGTTGGTGAAATCTGTGCCATTGTGTGAAACTGTGAATAACCACCACCTGCACCATGAGGTGTGATGGTGCAGGCTGAGCACTGGCAGCCTGATGCTTTGGATCTTTCATATGGTCTCATACTGGTGCTGAGCAGTAATTTCTGTTTGTGAGCAAAATGGAGTAAGGAATATCCTTGTAGAATAAATATGATGGTATTGAGAAGTTACTGCTAGAGAAGGAAATTATTCCAACTTGAAGTTGCGTTCTGCAAGGCATGACCTCCCTGGGTTTTGGGAGGGCTGAGGCATTGCTTTGTCTCCTCCTTGCCTGCTGGTGTGGTTATGGCTTGTAGCAACTCTGTTGAGCATGCAGGGTCTGTGTGTTGGCAGCACCTGGATGGCAACTGGATGCAAGGGAAAAATGAGTCCTCCAGATCTGCCTGGCTCTGCACGTCCCTGCAGCAAACCGGCCATAGCCTGTAGCTTTTTCCTCGTGTCTGGGGGTTTCTTTGATACCTTTTCTGGAAGATTTTTTTTCAATAGCTTTTACTTTATCTGTATTTTGTAGTTTTAATTCCTTTATAGGAAGACTATGGGACTTATCTAGCAGCCATTTTTCTTAATGGGATGCTGTAGGTCAGAGGCAAAATCCTTTTGCCTATATATTTTTCTTTACAAATATTTCATTCTTGTTATATTCCCTTTGCCCCTGAGTGCTGATGTCTTGTGCGTGTTAATTTTTTTTCTCCATTTCCTTTTGGGACTCCCAGGAATGTGTATTTTCAGTGGGGAGAGGCGCCATTGTAACAACTGTCATGTTTACCCTGTGACTTTGTTTCTGAAAAAGGAAGAATTTCCAAGGCGGAGTGGAGATGTCGTTAGGGGAATCCACTTGATCTGTCCCCACAGTTTTCATGTTTTCTTATCCTCTAGGGGGGTTCTTACTCTAGTCAGAATTGGGGATTGACATAGCTATTTGTTATTTTTAGCTGCTTTTGAGAGAAGCCAAAAATGGTGGTTTCCATTAGTCATTTCCCATGTTGACCATACAAAGGCCATGGCAAGGCATGATGCTGGCCTTCAGCCTACTGCCAGTATCCAGGAACCAGGGTGGAGGGCTCTCCCTACAGACTGTACATTAAGGGGAATTCCTTTTCATGGGCAAAGGTTCACATTTTGTCCTCTGGAGCTGGGGAATCATCCTGTTCCCTCATCCAGAGATTAAACTATGCTAGGCAGCTTCCTTAAGTTTGCCATGTCTGAGGCTCCCAGAACTCAATAGACTTTGCTCAGCCACTGAACTGCAATACAGTATGGCCTGACGCTAGGGGTGGTCTTAAGCTTGGCATACGGAGTAAAAGAATCAGCATGGATATAACAAATACGGAGTAAGGCTAATCCAAAATGTGTATCATTTCCTCTTTTGTTTTCTGTTCTGATTGTTTGAGGTTCACAAAACTGTGGTTAGTTATTTCTCCATTTTCCTTTTCTCTGTTGCTTTCCAGTTTTGCCAACTGCTTTCATTCTTGTGGCATTCCTGGTACGAGAGGAAGGGCAGGCACTAAAAGGCAGCTTAAAGGCTGTTTGTGAAAGTCTTGCAGTCCAAGTTGGCAGACAGAAATGGCATAAGGGTTGGATGAATATTCAAGTGTTTTACTTCTCTGAGTCTAATGATCAGTGCTGTGTCATTGAATCACAAGCTTTATGAAACATCCATCCGAGCAAATACTTTATTTGTTCTCTGAAATGCCTAGCATGTCCTAAAGCGATAATGGCATTAATAATAATAAAAAGGTATATTAAATTATGGACATGGTCTCTTTAAGGCAGAGAATACACTGACTGTGGTAGAGAGAATGCTGTTGCTAAGTGGTAACTTGGTATTATTGTTTGTTCTTGCTATTACTATCTATACCTCACAGCGTTGGGTGTACTTTTCTTGCTTATTTATTGCTGCCTAAACTTTTTTTTTGTCCAGAATGTGCCAGGAGGCCTTCAGACAAGTCACATTACTCATAGCTTAGTGGAATCCTAGGACTCATCTTTTATTTCTTGACACCATCAAAGTTTGTTGGAGCCTAACAGGCAGAAATGCGTGACAAAGAACAGATGTTCAAGTCACTCGTGTGTTAGGACAGGCCTTGAAGTAGCTCCAGCTCCAGGCAGTGTCCAAGGCACCCCTGTGCAGAGCAGACTTATCTGCACTGCTGCCTCAGGGTTGCTGTCTGGCCGGAGAAGGTGAATCACTCTGTCTCTCAACCTCAGCACTTCCAGCAAGTTTCTGATTCTGTTGTGCTAAGTTGCATATTCAGAGACCCAGAGCGTTTTCACGCTTTCCCTTTATCTGCTTTAAATGTGTGATGTTACAATTTAAGGGTGGATTTCAGGCCCTTCTCTATACTAAAAGATAAGCATGAAGAGAACCAGAGTAATACAAAGCTGAAGTCCAAAAAGAGTGGCTTCTGTTATGGTGGTGCACAGTTCTCTATCAGTAGTATCTTAGCACCATGCAAGGAATATTTTTTCACTAATTGTACATTCTACATCAATTGTAAGGTAATTTCAAGAAAGGTATAAAACAAAGAAGCTCACCAAAAAAGCCCCCATACTTTAAGAGATAATAATTTTTAGTGCTTAAGAAAATAAGAAAATTCAATGAGAAATCGCCATGAAGTCTCTGGAGTCAAACATGTGATTCCTCCTTCCCTTACTGCCCATCCAGGCCTTTCTTTTTATTAATTTCATTCTTGTGTGCTCTTTCTAATTCCTTTTAATGACTTTGTTTGGAATCATAGAATGATTTGGGTTGGAAGGGACCTTTAGAAGTCATCTAGCCCAACCCCCCTGCAGTGAGCAGGGATATCTTTAATTAGATCAGGTTGCTTAAGAGCCCTGTCCAACCCGACCTTGAATGCTTCCAGGGGTGAGACCTCCACTACCTCTCTGGGCAACCCATTTCAGTGTTTCACCACTCTCATTGTAAAAAGTGTCTTCCTTATATCCAATCTAAATCTACCCTCCTTTAGTTTAAAACCATTACTCCTTGAACTTACCTTGAATTTACCTGGAACTGTGGCTTGCTTAAAACTTGGAGCCACAGAAACTGTTGGGTCTGCTATTTTCCAGGCTTTAGCTGAGGCAGAATGAAAACTGTAGTAAAGAGAGCACCATCACATTGTGAGTTTCCTTCAACATGTACAGTTCCAAGTCACCTCTTCGGAGTAGAGCACAGCACACGTGCCAGCCCCACTGGGCTGTGAATAAGGATATCCAGGGGAAAAAAGTGGGACATGAGCTTTAGCTCAGTGAAAGCGCTTTAAATTTTCTGGAAATGCAGAACAGAAGTGATAAATATTTTATGTTTTTAAAAAAGCCAGCATTGGTTCTGTTAAATTAAGTAATTTTTCATGTAGTTAATGCTTATCACAGAGAGCAAAACTTCTGGTGCTAATCTTCAGCTGGTAAAAATTAGTGTATTTCCATGCTCTGACTTATTCCAACTCAGCATTTGACTTACTACAAATAATGAAATTGTGAGGTAGGGATGTAAGGAAGAAATTAGCCAGGCTGCAGCTTGGCAGAAATCACTGTGCTGTTTTCTGGAGTCCTGAATGCTCAAGACTAGAATTGGCCAAAACGCTCATTACAAACAATATTAACAACTTAATGCTTCTGTAGTTGTTAAGTAGTCACAAATCAACCCTGCTTTCCTTTCAGAGCATTTGTTGCTCGGAGGCAGCTCAGAGGGGTCTCGTTCAGGCTTCTGGCCCAAATCTGTTTTCTGTTCCCACCACCTGTGGTGTGGTTGGTCACCCAAATGACGCGAGGTCATTTCTGCTCCCTGATTGGGCAACTGAAGTATATTAAGTATGAGAATAATTAATAACTTACAGCCCTGTTATGCTAACGGAAGCTGCAGGTGTCTGACGTTTCTGAAACCTGGACTTCTACAGGACGTTAAAATTTATTAATGTTATAGCCTTGAGGGGTTTCGGCCATGGACAAGACCCCCATTGTACTTGGCACTGTACAAGTGCCAAAGAGACATCCTCTGCTCCAAAGCATTTACAATCCAAGTAATTTTTAATCCTATTGTTAAAAATTACAATGCATCGTGCCTTACAACATGTTGTAACACAATGTTCATGAAGCAGAAACAAAGATGCACTGAGAGACCCAGTGTCCACTTGAAAATGATACATCTGTCAGAAACACTTGACCTACTTTGCACAAATGACCTTCAAAGGTACTGTCATGGGTATAGATTTTGAAGGGGTAGGGAAAAAAACATTGCCTTTTTAGTTTGCTCATGTTCCATATCTGAAATCACTTTGCATGCAGTCAGTTTTGTATCTGAGGTCTTCGCTTCTCACCTTGATGATGTTCATTGAAGAAAATTATTAGCAGTGAACTTTAATGCAAGAAGCATCTTTTAAAGCCTGATGTTATATAAACTGTGATTCCTGCTCACGTGTACTGTATCTGTAAGCACGTAAAATTTGATTGTCTTTGTGTTTTCATAAGAGTATGCAATTTACAACTTCTAATTTATCTCATTTTTTCCTGGTTATCATTCATTTTGTTTTCTTTATGTTTAGGATTCATTGTGCAAATCTTTTTGCATTGTTTTTTTGTGTTGACTAGACATGGGGATTTCAAATTTGCCAAAGGAAACGTGCTGCTTAGTTGCCTTGGAGAAGCTACGTGGGTGAATCACATTCTCATCTATCTCTTTCCTACAAGTCTGATATATCTAGTTACAGTTTGCACTAAGCTGCTGCTCAAGTGGTACAACCTCAATTTTCCCCTCCCTTAGACAGAAGCAAACAACCCCAAAGAGAAAAGAAAAGGGTAATTTCAGAAAGATTTCTTCTCAGATTTTTTGATTAAAAGACACACTTAAAAAATGAGTGTGTGGAAAGGCTCTGTTGTGGTCATTACAATCTTCTGTAGTGAAGGAAAAGGTATCCTATTTGTTTCATTTCAAAAAGTTTTTTGGCCTTTGTATTTTTCAGAGGCATAGATAATTTCTTTTTTTTTACTCCGGAGTTTTGTAAAAAGCTCTGAATATCTTCCAGACCTACGTGTTAGAAACCAGAAAACTGAAGATTGAGACTCTTGAGAGTAACCTATAGCTGGGAAACTCAAAAACATCCTTTAAGAAATATAGGTGCTCTACTTCAGTTAATTAAATGCAGTACTTAAAGTGAGTGAATTGGCTGTGTGAAATATCTTTTATCTGTCATGTTTTTGTAAAGAAATGAGACAATTTAAAGGTATGCTAATCTTTCCCATTATTCTGAAGCTAAGCTTTCAATAAGAAAAACTGCCTTTCAAATGCAAGTGTCATAGTTAACACCTCTTTATAAAAGATAAATGATAATGGAAGAGGAAAACAATTACCATAGTACTTACAGCCATGAGGAAAGCCCTTGTGGATGAAGTAGAGGTTCTTAGTGGAAGATCATAGCAGACAATGCATCATAAAACAACCAAGAATGAGGAGAAGCTAAACTTAACAGAAAATTATTTCCTTTTATTTTCATTTCACTTGACTTATTTTCCTGTGGCAGTCAAAATTGATGCTTGTGGTGGAATTAGCATGTTTGTGACACTCTATCTTTTGCAGTCATAAATGTACTTTTACAAAGAGATTTAAGGACCTGCCAGAGCTCTGAATTGCCCTGTGGAGGATCTTCTCTCTTTCCCTATTGACTCTAAGGAAAAGAAACTTTCTCTGGTCCAGGCTGGTTGGTTGTGCCTGCTGTGCAAACTTTGAGCTGAAATTTTCAAGAGGTACAGTGGGGATTCCACATTTTTGGCAAGAACTGGACATAAAAATACCTTAGACCCATTTGATGTTTCCATCCTTTGTGTTTCATTGTCCCTTATCTCAGCATGCAGCTGGTGATGGCAAGGGTCAGTAGAAGGCCCAGATCCAGCAAAGCACACTGGCATATGATTGCATTCAAGCAATAAATAGCAGTGGCATCAAATCATATTAATTGGGGAGAAGGATTATATTGGTCAAAGCAATGACCCCAGTGCCTTGGATTCGGACAGTGGGTGTGCCACAGAATCCCTGTATGACCTTTGAAAATGCCTAACCTTGCTGTGCATACCTGTTAATCACTGTATTTTCTTTATATCTTTGTTTCTAGGGAATTAAAAAACATATTTAGGGCCTTGGGAGCTTTATCAAATTAGACATTTCTAACTGCAGTAAAGCACACAGTTGTTTGAAAGTGTCTGCAGGCTTTCCCAACCCCTTCAGTTTTCTGGACAGATTAGTGATGTATGGAAGTTGGTCTCTATCTTAAAATAGAGACATTTGGAAGCTGGAGCATGTCTACAGCTGGCACTCCCTCACAGACAGAGGTGGAAATGTGGCATGTTGAACTGCCTCTAGAGACCTGCCCGAGGACCATGTTGAGGACTGGACTTGTGGTCTGCACAGAGACTGAGCTCAACTGAGGTCAAGCCAGATATACTCTTTGGAAAACAGCGGACCATGTTTGCCTTGAATATGCTCAGCTGCTTAGGTATCTGCAAGATGTGAAGTGTGGTTCCAAGATAAGTGGTCTGTAGGCTGCCTGTGACAGAATCAAAGCCCACGCAGGGTACAGGCCAGCTGCTGTTGTGTCTGCCCACCAACGACATCCCTCCGTGAGGGAGGGTCTTCCTAGCTCCTTCAACTCATGCAAAAATCCTACCTTTAGTTTGTGCGAACTGAGAGGTACAATGCAAATAAAGTAACAGGTTATGCAAATGTGTAAACAGTTGTGATTTCTCCTGAGATTTTCTCAGTGCAATTCAATGGAGTGACTAGAATGAAGGAATATTGCTCAGTACTCTTAGGCACGTGAGATCTGACCAATAATACATTATTAAGATAATACTTTCTTATCTCATACATATGCTGGGAAGATTGATTAGTCTTTGCCTGTAATATGCTGGGAAGCGTTATTTGCCATAAATGCTAAGTATTACTCTTACTGAGGCATCTGTGACTCAGTTCCTTAGTTTTAAATAAATAAAAGCCTGTGTCATCAACAACAACAAAATAAAAGCACAAGGGCTTACTGCACTACAAATTTGTAGTTGACAAATTTGAATTGACAAAGCTCAAGTAATTAAAAGCATGAGCTGGAAAAGATCCTCAAACGTAAGAATAAGTCTGAGACCTGGAACTCTGCATGCTGAGGACTTTTAGCTTTGTATCCCAGTGTATGTTTTTCCTCCGGCTTTGCAGCTAGGATTAATACCTTGGCTTTTATCTGGCATCTTCTCTAAACACAGGGATATCTCAAACTATGGAACAATTAAGGATTTATAAGGATCCCAAAGCAATAAGCAGTAGATACATGCAGAAGCTTGTATGTCATCTCATGTGCAGAGCTTAAATTTGGAGCAATGTTGCGTTACATCCCTTCCCAGCATCATTAGCCTGGAGTTTGAATGGGATGGAAATGGCTCGGAAAGTAGATGATTATATTTGTTTCCTGAAGCTTTGGTGAACACTGAAAGAAATGCCTCCACGAGTGTTTCTTAGGTAGAGAAGGCTGTTGAAGGTGCTGCACCAAAAACCTCCTCATGGAACTTCTCTCTAGCTAGGCTGAGATTTGCAAAGACAGTAATAGAGCTGGGTGGACAAACTTCTTTGCAGATCCTGTGACTGCTAGGAAATGTCTTGTCCTCTGAGAGACTGAGCAGCTGGAAAGGGCTTACATCCCTGTGGTCATTCTAAAACATGCATGTAGCAGGCTCCGCTTGCTGCTTTCTGTTGGCTTCAGGGAGTTTTGCACTTCTTTGCCTCCCGGTTTGTGTCCTTTACTACCATATCAAACAATTAAGATCTAATGGATTGTTTTTCTATTTTAATTCCATAGATGAATTGACAAACAGCAGATTCTGCACACTCTTTCGTGAGTTTTTTCAAGTGAAGAGATAAGCTCAGCATCTTAATGTGGTATTGATCTGAGCCCTCTGGAATTTAAATTTGCTTGACTTTGTAAAGTTTGCATAGGTAGGATATCTGAACATCAGATGCCTGTCAAGCTAGAGACTGGCCTGTTTGATCTGGCTAACTCATAATTAATTGAGCTGTTAATGTGAGTATTTGATAAGAACACCTAGGGGCACCTGTTTGGCGCAAAAGGTGTTGGAGACGTGGAGCTTGACAGATGGATGCTCTCCAAATTTAAATCAGGTAGGTCTTAAACAATGATTTATAGCTGGGCAGAGTGGAATGTAAAGTGATGTGATATTTTCCAAGTGAAGCAGTCTGGTCTTTCCTAATATCAGGATTCAGGATGGAAATGATCTGAGCTGTCTATTAACAGCCTTCATTTCAGCTGGAACAGGCTTTTCTATTGTGCTTTTTGTACTGAGAGTCTCCCTAAGCACTTTCCCATGACAAACCACATAACAGTTCAGTTTATGGAGGCAACAAATAGAGCAGTAATAATGCATGTAATATCTTAGTACTGATTTAGGGGTACGTTTTGACTTGCTAGCAAACTTCATGTCCCAGTAGAAAAAAAAAAAAACCCACAGGGATTTCATCTCCAGTGATACGTAGAGAGAATTATGAAGAACCCTTATTCTTCCTAAGTTACATCTACAGAGATCATCAGTCGGGTGCTATTAGGGTTTTTATAGCAGCCATAGTGATGTGTGTTGCAGCACGCTCACATGTTAACCAGGCAAGTTAACAGCAACCTCTTTTCTGCAGCATGACAAGTAGGACTGAAGAAAGAGAATCAGTTTTCATTTAAGAGACCAGTATTGCTGGTGAGACTAAAGCTTGCAGGAGTTGGAAATTAATGGCATGGTACATTTGACTAGTTGCCTCCTTATTCTTTGCCAATGAAGCAGCTTTCCAGCTGCAAATGCTTTTTTGGTTATTGCTTACATCTTTTGTTGTTAACACCCACCACAGGAGTGGACCCAAACAGTACTGTATTATTGCAAACTTCCTTCTTCCTTCAAAGTCTGGACTTGCTGTTGCTGATTCCTTGTCATCCTGGGCAGTTCTAGCCTAATTGGGCAAAAGTCAGAGCTGGCTCTGGCCCTTGAACCTCAGCATGTACTTTATGAAAAGAGAGAACAACTGACAACCTCCACATAGACCGTCTTACTATGTGGGTGGAGGGGAATATACAGCAAGAACTTATTATCTTTTTATTACATCATTCCCAAATATTTTTAACCTCAGTTGTACTAAGGTTGTACCCAGAGCTGATTGAAACACCTGTTTTAACACATTCTTGGCTTGTTTTGCTCCTCAGACTGGAAAATTCCTCTGGGGAATAAACGCGTTGCTTGAGGAGGAGGGTGTAGGAAATGGAGGTTGTGCAATGCACACTGAACACCCCATTCCTTTTTTTCCCAGTATGTTATATATATATCTCTCTACGTGAAAGCATACTGTAGGACAGCATTAAGGATAGAAGGCTTACTGTTTCCTTTTTGATCAAACTTATCAGATGCTGAACCACCAGAAACATTCACTTACTCAACAAACTTTCTCCCTTTGTATCTGATTGTTGTTGAAGTTATACCAGTGTCTGCCCATGCAGTTTTGGACTTTGTGCTATCACCCTTCAGAGAGGATCTGAACTAACCACTGTGCCATTGTGAAGAACGTGTTAAAGTTGAGTTTCTCTGCCAATCTGTTCTCAATTGCTTTTGTTTGTTCTGTCTGTATCACCAAACCAAAGGCATGAAATTCCACTATAAAAAGTATTCTTATTTCACAGGGGGTTCTGTTAAGTGTACTCACCGTCAGAAGCACTGCTGTTGGCTAAGTGACATTAAAAGGGATTTGTTTTCTTTGTATTGAATCATGTTCATGTTCAAGTAGCAGCATTTTTTAAAACTAATTTCTGTTGCAAAAAGACTGACTCCCTCTTATGAAAAATACTGTCTCAGAAAAAGAAACAGATCATAGAATAACTAGGTTGGGTGTGAGGGGGAACATCTGGGTGTTTCTCATCCAACCCTCCTTCCTGCTCACAGCAGGGCTAAGCTTGAAGTTCGATGGGGTTGCTTAGGGCTTTGTACAGATGGGATGTGGGTATCTTTAAGGATGGAGATTGCAGTATCTCTAGGCAATCTGTTTCAGTACTTGCTCTTATGGTTATTTTCCCCCCTTTTCTAGCTGGAATTTCTCTTACCACAACCTGTGTGTTTCATCTTGCTCTTTGTCTGTGCACCTCTAAGAAGAGCCTGACACTACCTTCTCATTACCACCCTGTCAGGTGCTTAAAGACTCTGATGAGATGTCTCTTTAGCGCCCAGGCAGAGCAAACTCAGTTTTTGCTGCTGCTCTTCCTACTTAATGTGCTCTGAAGCATGGTCAGTTACCATCTTAGTCACTCACCTCCACGTTCAGTCTGGCTTGTCAATAGCCTCATTTTACTGACCTTGGTTTTCCTTCTATGGTTATGCCTGAGACCCATTTCTAGCTTAATATAACTAACTTACAACTCTCTTCTTTCATTTTTGTTAAAATGAATTTCATCTCTGCTCAGATTATTTGAAACCGTCTGTTGCTTTGTGCAGATGCTGGGAGTGTAAATAATGAAAAGAGTTGAGCATAGAGGTAAATGTACTCAAACTGTTTGGTCTCCTATCTCAATGCAAGCATGACAGTGAAGTAGGCATGAGCTTACAGAGGTTTTGCACATATCCAAACATATACACTGTTCCAGCTTCCTTGTCAAATTCTTGTGCTTAATATTCCAATTATATCTATTCTGTACAGTTGACAGTCGTCAGGCCCAAATGGGGTTGGTAGCCATGTATCCTTCTCAGAGATAACTGGTAAATAATTAAAATCTGGAAATCATCATTCAGGCAAGGATGGAAAATATTTTCAGTTTCCTAAGTAGCTGTGACAGTTTTCACATAAGTGCTTGCTTTCTTCTGGAACCCCCTGCTCTTCTCTTCGTCCACTTGTTCATTGTTTCCCCTCCAAAAAACTGTATCTTTGTGAGAAGCACAGGTCATTTTGGGGTATGCATGTCAGTGAGGCAGGAAGGCAGCTACCTTCTGCTCTAAACATGCACATCTGTTCTTTCATATTCTTTCTTCCTGTAATATCAATGCTGCAGAATCCTGAAGCTTTTTTCATTGTTCCTCATCCATCTCCCACCCTTTCTCTCTAACCTGCTTTAAAGGGTTAGAGTCCAGAACAGTCTTGCTGATGCCAAGTTCAAGAGCAGATCAAGGACTTGCATCGGAGCATAAATGTTGCAATATCTCGATTTGTGAGTGTGCACCGCTTACCTGAGTGGCTCAGCTCACCGGGCTTGTCCCCGCTGCACAGTCTGGTGTGTGTGGCTTCGGGCACAGCCTGGCCAGCCTCATGACACAGGCAACTTTTATACCTACGGCACGGGAGAACTGTGAGCAGGCTTTCCATCAGCAATCTGTGGGGTCTGTGCATGGCAGCCCCACCATAAAGCACAACTGGCAGGATCCCCACTGAAATCATAGTACAAAACCATTAGACTTGATTTAGGGACCCGAATCAAATTTCTGTCTATATAACCTTTTTTCCTGGCTCTGCTTGTAAAGAATGGTAGAAGGTGCTGTTATTTTTGGAAGTGACTTTGGTTGCGCAGAGTTGTCTGTTAGGAGCTGAAATACAACTGTCCCTTATTTCAGCTGGAGGCATTTCCATATAAAAGCTTCTTTAACTTGTCACTGTATTGTAAATTTATTTTGGGGGTTTTAATATTGAAGTCTACCCAGCATGTAGTATTAGTGAGAGTGAAATTACATGAATGTGAAATGGAGGAGTTTAAATATTCAAAGGGCACTAAATGAATTAGGTTTCATTCTCCCACTAAAGGAACTGTTCTCTGTATTTCTCCCCAGCATTTTACGCCACACATACATTATAACTTCAGACTAAGGATACATAATGTATTCAGGCAGTATTTCCAGTTTCTCCTTTTTTTTCAGCTTGCAATGTCTTGCTTAGCTAAAAATCAATTTGTTATTACATGAATTGCTGCAGGACATAAAGCTGTCTATGTAACTAGCCCAATTAATTAATATTTTTGCACTGTACTTTAACCAAACATAATAGCCAGGCAGTTAAATATGACCAGTCATCAGTATTTTCCAATGGAGCTTATTTTTCATGATTTAAATTATTATTGCATTCTATCCTTGTGCCATTCCGCTACCTTCATATTGAAATGAAGTGTTCTCAGCAGTAGCAGAGAAAGACTGGGAAGTGAGAATAGTGGGGAGATGGTGAAGACTCTGCCTAAAGTCTTTTCAATGAGCAAACTAGTCTGTGGTATGATGTGTACCCCAACAGATGCCCCTGAACCTGTCTGTGAGCATTTTGGTTCCATTTGACTGAAGATTGCTAGAGGTATGTCCTGGGGTCACTTTAAAGCTGTCTTAAACACGGTTTGCTCCTTGCAAGAGTGATGGAGACACCTGGGCCCTCCCCATTCTGTAGATTACTCTAATTCACTCTGGTTTGCCACAGTGTTCAAAGGGGCATGATCCAGATGGAGGCTGTGGCAAAGCAAAACATCTAAGCCCTCAGGTCCTTCCATTCCTCCTTGTCTCTTCTCACCCCTGAGATCAGGGCTGAGTTTACATAGGCATAAATCTGCTAGTACTGTGCAAGCAGAGAAATATGAAGGGTTCATAGTACCAAGCCGGTTATTTTCCTATCCCTGGTGAAGCAGAGAGGCTCAGACATAGTCATATGTTCTATAAAAATAATGCTTATATCTTTTATTGTGCATTCTCCTGCAAGATAAAACACTGAGTTGGTAAATAAAGTCTTTGGGAAGTATTTTTCTCTTGCTTCTCAAGGCAAAGAGAGAATGGGGCCAAGAGTTCTACCTGGTGGTGGATGTTGTCAGTTGCTTGAAACAATGGCAAAGCTGATTATAGAGACAAGTTCCTGGAGATTATCACAGTAGCAGTTTGCACTTTAGCTACAACTCTCAATGACTGTACCAAATAACTTTAGTGCTTTTTGGATGTGCTAAATCTCTAGGCAGGTGTGTACATGTGGTCAGTCAGAGGAGTGCAGAAGATCAGGGCTAGAGAGGGCCTTGGTAGCCCTTGAGCCTGACAATTCACCAGCTATTCTAACTCAAGAACCATCTGGATTTCTTTAAAAAAATATAAAGACTATTTTGACCAGCTTTGCCACAGTTGTTTATTATTTAAGTCAAACAATTTTTAGGCTAAACTACAAATACTTATGTATTGCCATTTGTTTGCATGCAGATGTACACCTACAAGAGATTTTTACAATTGTTTTTATCTACAGTTTCCAGCACTCTTGAGGCATTGACTAAGTTTGGACTCAAAGGATTTCTGTGTTGATAGCCCTTATTTTTCTTTTAGTACATTTTTCTCTTAGAATGTTTTTCTCTTTTCTGTTGTTCTCTATCTTTATTTCTACTTTTTTAGGAGTGGAGAAAGAGGGAAGAGATGGACTTGGGTAAAAGAAAGGGAGAAAGAAAGAAAGAAGGAACCTATGCCCAACCTAGTAACTGTGTAAAAAAAAGAAAAATCCAGTTCAGCCAAATCCTCAGTTTGACCAATGCCTCAACTTTCCATGTGGAAACAAAAAGCAGTTTTGACTTTCAGGAAATTTGGGGTTGGTGTATTGAATCTTTGAATGAAAAAGCATATGTTAAGGGTAACTTTCTGTCAGAAAGGCCCTCTACTGAAAAGTTCTCTAATGAAAAATAATTGAATGGTGAAGGAGTCACCTGCTGCTTCCCCAGCATCATTTGCTGCATGGAGGTTCCCCAGTCCATACACTGATCACAGGTACTCTGGGCTGGCAATTCACATCATTGCCATCCTCATGCAAAAACAGTTATAGATCATGCGTTAATTAAAAAAGTGGCCTTTTTACTTTCTCCAGAAGTCCCGTCACTGTGCAAGTGCAGCCTGAGGGATATTTCTTTTCCTCTCCCAGCAAAGATTGCATAAGGATTGCAGGCATGTGGATCCAGTGCGTGGTGTGCGGCAGCCAAATAACCATGGATTTAAGAGTCCCTCAGCACTCATTCACACGCCAGACCGTAACCGCTCTGATTTTCCCCTTTCAGCAGCTGCAATACCCAGGCACAATGGGGTGAGTTAAGGTTAAGGATGTCGTTTCAGCTTTAACTTGGAATGTCCTAGCTTTGATGGCCCCAAGCCAAATCCTTAACATTATTTTAATGTCGTTTTTCTTCTTTGTTTTATGTTTGCATACATTTAAAAACAGAGCAGGGGTTACTTATGTCACAGCTGTGCATACTTTCTAAGGCCAATGGATAAATACAGGCTTTATGCTCCAGGAGGAAATTTTTTGTAGGACCCAAAATACAAGTTGGTTGAGAGTTTGGTTGGTGGATGAGATTGGCAGCTGGTGCAGAGAGCTGTCTCTCCTTTGATTTTGATGGAATTGGGCTGATTTACCTCTGCTGAGGATCTGGTCCTCTGTTCCTCTCTAAGCTCAGAACTTTTTTCTGGCTACTTGTCATATATTTTTGTTTGTATAGAATTATCTATCTCTTCCCACCCATTTCCTACTTCCTGTCTTTCCAGATTTAGGGTTTAATTTTGCACAGACTAAATCTATTTATCTGATTTTTTTTTCCTAAAGAAAAATATTTATTTATTTTTAAGCCAAACAAGTGCTGCATGTTTTGCGTTGGTACCCAAGTGGCTTGGTTGAAATCTCAGCTGAGTGAATTTTTTCAATTTGTTTACTGGAGTCTTCCACAGCAACTTCACTAATTCTTCCTTTTCTGATCAGGATTAACGATGTGCTAAAAGGTGTTTTAGTCTGTTTTTCTGGTATTGAAGCATTGAGCCAATATCTATAGTACGAAGTGTCAAAGTACAAAAATGCTTTAGGATAATGTTTCAAACAAATTTCTTAGCCAAATAGTAAAGTATTGTTTTGTTTTCTTTGGGTGTTTTTTGGTCTTTTTTTT
>VZTL01009275.1:0-14965 GCA_013400535.1 Scopus umbretta
GGGGACACAGAGAAAGGCCAGAACATAATTGTTGTTCCCAAAGAAAGCAGAGACATCAAAACCACACAACCCACAGCCCAGTACCCCCGGAGATGCTGCCAAGCTTCCTTTCTCTCCAGAAGAGAAAGAGAGAGAGAGTCCTCACCCCTCACCAAAAACAACATAGCCCCTCGGGAGCAGACACGTCCCGCACAACCCTCCGCTAAATAAGGAGGCACCTCCTGTGGGCAGCAGATTACCAGCTGCTCTAGCTAAGCCTCGCAGCTCAGAGGGGGCTGTGGGGAGTCTGGGTCCCGTCCTCCTCTTCCCCAGTTCAGTTGGCTGCTTCTGCTGAAGGACAGCAGGCTACAGATGAGAGCGACAGCTCAAATAAGCATTGCTCTAATTCAGCGTAAGCATTAAAAATAACAAGCAGTACTTTAAAACTGGGATTGCAAATCACAACAGCTACATTTTAAAGCTACAGAGGATACTTTAATGCTATAATCCATATTAATCTGACACTAAGAACAAGACAAATACACCACGGATACTAATATGGTGCAGATGGTAAAGTGCAGGGCCATGTTAATGAAAGATGAGACTCCACTATTCTTCCCTCCAGCATGCATATACACTTCCCTTAAATATTTACTCTAGCGTTAATGTCAGCAGCAAGTTCCAGCCAGTCTGTAGCTGATGGCAGCATTAAGTGATGTGCTGTTCCATGACAGCAGACAACAGCAAGTGTCCTAACTCCAAGGTAAAGCATGCCTCTTATCAGGGTGATTCCAGCCCTGCCCAGTCCTCAGAACACTACTCAACTGCTGCCTGAAGATGCTCACGAAGTCAAGGACAATTACATGCGAAAGCTCATCCTACAAAGTGACGACCAGACTGTCCCTGGTAGAGATGAGACACATGCACAGGAATACCTCAACTCACCCTTTAGGATGTGTCGAACAATTTTAATGGAGCTGCCTCTCATGTTCAGAATCTGATGGACTCTCTGACGAATCTGATGGGGGATAGGAAAGAGAAGAAAATAATCTTCAACACAACATAAAGCCATGCCCAACCTCACTTCTTCCCACTTTGAGGGAAGAGCAGAAACCCTGAGCACCACAAAACCCAACTCAGCCTTGCTAGTCCACAGTCCCAGAGCGCCTACTCAGAAACTCTCAGGAAGGCATGTGGCACAGGCACAAGTAACCACATAACATATTCACAAACCCTAGTGTATTCACACCAGCAGAGATGCAGTATTTTGCACGGATCAAGAAAAGTCACCTGCTGTAGTATGTGCTTTTGTGAGACCTACTGAGAGAACGTCCCCTTCCACTACCTTCTCAGCAGTGGCATAGAGAGGGCCTTTCCATTTCAAACTGTGACCTCACTCATGGCAGCTGTATGAATTCAGTGACAACGATCAGCTTCTGTACCCACTAATGCCCTCCTAGCTGCTATAACTTGATGAAGCTGTATGGACACAAGTGCAATAAGCAGGAGGTTTTCTCTCAAAAAAGGAATTAAAGAGAAGATTAGTCAATGAGGCAGTATTTGCAAGGATTTAGAGTCTTGTTTGTATCGTGGGCGGAAACCCAGATGATCTGCCAACCTTGTATACAGCTTTACCTGGGGAACATTGGCATTACAGATCTCTGCCATGATGTAACAAATGAGCTGTAGAACAAAGAGACCGGCATCCAGGCGACGGAGATAGAATTCGTCTTCCATGTCATCGTCTATTATCTCTCCCCGACGCACCATGTCCTGAAAAGCAACACAAGGAAAAGATGCGATGACTGTCTCTCAAAGTACTTCCCATTAGCACTGGCAAAATGTTGATGATATTTGCGGTTTCTTAAGAAAGCTTTGTTCCCCAAAATTTTAACGTCCATGTATTTCCCACCAAAGAAGAAGTACTTTCAATAATTCATTTAAATTCACAAAACATTTAATTCAGTTTTGAACAAGGTTTTGCCTTTGCTGGTTGTGAAGTGTGTCCACCTGCAAATTAAAATTTTAATTTAAACATACAAATTACATTTCTAAATTAAGTGATTAGAGACTACGAATACGGAACAAACCAGTGTACCTATTATTTGCAAGTTCTTTGTCAAAATGGAACAAAAAACCTGCTCTTTTACTGGCCATTTGAGGGTGCTGTTAAGCAGTGCAGAACATGACTCCAGCAGACTCAAAGACCTATCAGGCTTCCAACTTCATTATCGACTGACGAATGGGAAAACAGGTCCGAAAATTCTGCGCAAGTACAGCTTTACCATGCAGAGCCTTGCTCTTCCAGCTTCATTTGTTAGGAATACTGATGGGGCCAAACCCCAGCTGGGGTCTGTTGGCAGAAGACCACTGGCTTCCGCAGGAATGCCGATGGTTCGTTCTTCCTCTGCACATACGGTGTTTCACTAGCGAGACCTGCCCAAACGGAGGCCAAAGGCAGAAGGCAAGAGGCCATTCCACTTGTCTTGTTCAGACAGAACATCTTCTTCAAAACACTGGCAAAAGCAGCCCAGCAATAAGCTCAGAGCAGCTTCCCCCTGAGAAAGGCCGGCCACATCCACCAGCTGAAACTGCCATCCATTTTCATGGAGACCGACACCAAAATAACTGATGTCATATGTGACCTTTTGCATTTTGGGGTTTGTTTTCTGGTTTTGTTCTTGAATAAAGGAAGCAGCTTGTCAGACCCTGCTAGCTCACTGCAGCTTGTGTGATTTATTATGCAGCTGGCTGGCAGGTGGGCACACACCAGCGGAGCAATATTTTCTCATTAGAGCCATCACCAGTGAGAGCACTGTACCTGTAATGCTCAGCAAGAAGTGCTTCTTCGGGGTGCACACGCTCCAGGTTAACACACGCAAGGTCACCAGCACCGAAGCCGATTTAGGCTACTAAATTTTCCTGTTTCGTCAAGCCAAGTCCTCACATCTAATTGCAGGTAGAGTCTTTTAGGCACAAGAAGGAAAATTAATGCTGTGCACTTCTCACTGGAGAGAGTGCAATGGATGTTCACCATACAGAAATCTGATTAAGTGACTTAGAACTATCACTGTTTACCACTGCCTTCTGAAAGCGAGAGAGGCGAGCACAGGTAATGAAACATTTTTCCCCTCCTGGAAACCTAGGTTGCCAATGAAAGAACACATTAAGTTTAAAAAACAATGCTTAGTTACCAATGCCATAAAGTCAACTGCTTTGGCTACACTACAGGATGCTTTAGCATCGGATCCTGTAGACGCCGGCATTTGCACAACTGTAATTTGCTCCAGGTTCTCAAAATCATGGGCACAGGCATGACTGGGCAAAACTTGCACACAAGCTTTTGCCTATAAGAAGAAAAATCCAATTTTGTGCAAGGAGTGACTTTCCTCACCCTACATCCATGCCAAATTGCTTGAATCTGATCAAATCTCGTCTCTAAAGCTAAACAATGTTGAGTCTGGCTAGCAAGAGATTGGAAGCCATTGACTGAAATATCAAAAACCCCCATTCCAGAAAGAGGACAATTCCCGAACTACTGCTTACCATCCTCACTGCATACAGGCTTATTGGCTACTCTTCTCAACAGCGCTAAATTCCTGAACAGAAAAACATCAGCAGGCCAGGATTTTGAATCTCCAGAGCAGGAAACAAAGACCGTGTCTGTTCTGTATTCTGATCCAAGCACAGCGATCACAGGAGCCGAATCCAGGCAACTGCTGTCTTGATTACACAGAGAAGGCAGCAGTTTTAACAGCCCCTCTCGACAGAGAAGCAAGATTATTTTGTGCCAGTAAATTAAGCATTTATGAATTAGGAGACAAGTACAGTTTTAAGGTGCCTTTTCACAGTCTTTTTTTTTTTTTAAACCACAACCACCCTTTAAATGCTAATCTGCCTCCCAGTACAGTACGAAATAGCCACCTTTCCACTTTGTCTCTCTTTCAAAGCTGTCAAGTCGCTAACCTCCAAATGAGCACTCGGATGCCATTTCTAATCTGCCAACAATATGTACTGAGATGCCCCTTGCTGATGGGAGAAGACAGCAATAAGATGGGCTTCTGTGAAGCTAAAATGAGCTTCTCTCACACTAATGAGGCAGGAGTGACAGGCCTCAAGGTGTCAAGTAGAGACTCGAAACCTAAAGATACAATGGATCTGCCAATACTATACAAAAGATCACATCTGCTCCATGTTGTCACTGGAGTAGGGCCCAAAAGATCCTCTGCATCCTCCTCCTTCCTTACCTACCATTCACCTTCCCCAGTACACACGGCAAGGCTGGGCAGAGCAGAAAGGACGGGTGCTGATCGAGAACAAAGAACACCTCCAGGATCCTGGTTTCACTTCCTCACCAGATGGGATAGCGAGGCCGCTCCAGGTCATCAGAGACAAGAAGACTCCGAATGTCCATGTGTAAAAACAACTATCATCACTTGCCTCCTCCACCGAGTAGATTCTCTCCCCTTACTAGTTTCTGTCTGTGTTACTGTGGAGAGGTAAGTGATGCAAGCCACACTCAGGAGGTGCTTTCAGACCACAGGCTAATAGCTAAACTCAAGGTTATCGGTAAGCCCTTGGTCAAAAAGGCCATGCAGGAGACAGGGACTGACACTTGCAACAGGAGAGGAGCAAACAGAAGCCTCGGGTGAAATCAGACCATCATAACAAGGACTGCCCAAGACCATCTGACCACATGGTCTCTTCAGCAGACTGACCACCGTTTTCCTTGAAACACAGAATGGTTAGGATTGAGCCCTAGTCAGGTCATGGGCTCTACTGCAGTCACGAGAGCAGGCAGGCATCCAGGTCACACCAAGGTGACCAAGAAGTTCTCAACCACACAAGAAACCATCAGAGCCCTGTTGCGGGAAGGACTTTCTTCTTTTCTGCCTTATAAGCAGAAACACGCTTGAATTTCTGTAAATTGAGCCACCAGTCTGCAAGAGCTGAAAAACTCATTGCAATTGCTACAAAGCATAGCATCACTTCCAAGTCAGGAGAAACAGAGCAGCAGCTCCTGCAAAAGCATGAGCTCAGCTTCAGCAGCAAGAAACAGGAACCACGTTAGGGCGGCCACAACATCTAAAGACCCACCAGTCTGAGCAAGAAAACTCAATGCTTACCTCAGCGTGCTGGCTGTTTGCTGGAAAAGCTCGCAGTATGGACAGCACGAATTCAGCCACTCTCCAGAACGTGCACACCCTCCCGTGAAGACAGTTGTGTTCTTTTCACTAACACAGCCCCTGCCAGGACGCTGTGTCCTGCCCTCAGCACAACTCCAGGCAATTCGGTCTTTCTAAACCAAACTGAAATGCTGGGCTAATACAACTTCCTATTTCAGTTATCTGAATCTGTGGATATTGCTCTCATGCTAGGGGTTCCACCTCTCCCTTTCAAGGATGGAATGACTTAACTGTAGCACAATTAGCATGTAATTTGTAAGTCATTATAGCGCAAAGTGTCTGGTGAGAATATTTTATCGAATAAACCGGCTGAGCATAATTTTCTGTGGAACTATAAAAATATTAAACCACCTCCTGTCTTTTCCTACCATTTTTAGAGATCACTAAGGCTATTGCTGCCATCTGTAATTATGCCTCATTTTAGAGGGAGTTAAAAGCCATAGCGTTTTGCATCATTTCCTACAGAAAGAATTAAAGAATTTGAGAGGGGGACAAGATATTTTCTAGGTTTTATTAACTAAAAACTTTGAGAAAAGCACTAAGACAGGCATCAGATGTTGAAGACAAATGTCTGTGTGGACTTTGCTCCTGGGTTTCACATGGCAGTTAGGGTAATCACTAAGTTATCACCTATGATTTCTCAATAGACTCCACAGAAGCAAACAAGTGGGTAACACGGAGAATGGAAGTCCTCCCTGCGGACCTCATCCTGTTTCACTGTCCAGATTAAGGGTGCAGTTTCATTACAACCTTTCTTCCTCAGAAACAGCTGGCTTCAGAAATTCCTCCACTCCCTTCTACCCTCAACTATTCCCACACCTTCACTGCCACAGGCTGAAGAGCTGGGCTATAAACCAGATCACTAAAATAAGCCAAGCTAAAAGAAAGAAAAAGGAAGAGAACTGCAAGAGTAGGAGCTTCTTATGCCAGCTGCACTACTAAAGATAAAACATCAGGTATGATACCTTCAGTCATTCCTTGTATAATCAGGTTTTAACTTCTTGTAATGCAAGACTTACACCAGGATACCCTGTTGATCAGACTTGTCTCTTGCTCTCATCAGTATAGGCTGAACCTGTAAAATCTCATCAGGTATCATTGTTCTTTGGGGCAGGGAGAAAGGTGAGGATCTATATACCAGATTTTTGGGGTACTATGTCCTCTACTGCAAGAGGAAGGTCAAAAGCCCCCAAGTGACATAGCACAGTTTCTAAAGGACCAAGCGTTCACACCATTCACTTCAGTGATTCATGTGCCACAACTAGAAACATTAAAGTGTTCCATAAATCCTGTCACAGCCAGATAATGCCGTGATTTGATGGATGGAATGACAACCTCTGCCTACTTCTGTGTGGGGAAACTGCTTGAGCCACTTCAGCTCTCAGCAGACCATTTCCCACTGACCATCTGAGGATGCTACAAAACAAAGCAAACGATAATTCCAAGAGTGTTCCAAGCTAGGAACGAACCTCAACATCACATTTCGTACACATTGTGCCCAATATATTGCACATACGAGACGTTTCTGCCAAATCCTATTATTAGCTCCAATAGCGAAGAATTGAGATCCATTTATTCTAGCCATTCCAGCCTACACTGCCCTGCAGTGGGGCAAAATGCACAGTGGCCTTCTGGATACAGGAGGAAAAGCTGAGGTTCTTTGGTTTCTCTTATCTTGTACATCAGTAAACGTGAATGGGTTAATATTATTAATCAAAGAGCTTCTACACATGCTTCTTCACACTTAAATTCCCTTCACTCCTGCTTTGTGTTGGCTGCATGCTACAGGTGTTAACATTTGCAGACTGCTTCGGGATCTTTTTGGATAAGGGCACATACACTATCTCTGCACGCTGAATTTAAGGGCTCTGTGTAACAGCTGCCCATACACTGCGAGACTTCAGCCAGAAAAATTCATTCTGGTTTTTGAGTTCTGAAACCCACACACCAACACTGAAATGTAAGGAATAAATAATTTCTTGCTCTGTTCCGAGGAGGATGAATAGGGTGCAGAGGGATGGCAGGAAAGGGTAAAGGCCGTTTTTCTTCAGGCCGCTGTTCATTTGTGAAGCTGCAGCTGTCCATATGGAGCCCGACTGCTGGCAGCAAAAGCAAGTCCATTCATCACTCACCCCCGTGCCTTTTTGAGCAGCAGCAGCGCTGCTGAGCTCCAATGCCCTCAGAATGTTTGCCAGTGCCCAGAGAAGTGGCCTTGGCTGCGGGCAGACAGCTGTTTGTTGGAGCCTGGCAGGGGGCTGCAGCCCGTGGCACACTGAGCTCGCCCGCGTGCGGGGACGGCGGCTGCAGTGATTACTCTCCGTCAGTGCTAATCAATCTCACACCCTCTTCAGTGCTGATACAGATAATCTTGTGGGAAGCCGGCCAAGCTCGCTAACAGCTCTGCAAGCTGCTTCCTGACTCCAACAGCTCGTTCTCGTTCAGAAAGTCTGTTCCAGCTTCAGTTCCAAGAAAGTGCTGTGTGGTACCAAGGCTCATGTCATTCAAAACGATTCACTGCTGGTGTGCAGAGAGCACACCCAGCCTTTGGCTGCAGCCTCATCTAACTAATCAAAATAGACGCTTTCTCGCAGCTGATCAGAACTCTAAAGACCAGGGTAGGAGGCCTCACACATTATCATGTAATTGCCTCTCTGCATTTCACTTATTCTCCACCTGCCAACCCAAGCAAGCTTTCAGCCAAGTAAAAGTGAAGGCAAGCTGAAGCACAGACTTAGACCCTCCTAGTAAAATTAACTCTAAGAAAAGGCCAGAAGCACTTGCTGTAGAGAAGTTCTCAGCCCATTTTATCTGAGGTTAACTGGAAACTGGAGAGCAGGACAACAAGAATTAAGAAGTAACAGCACAGGTATGAGGGCATGGCTCAGAAGAGTGACCTGGCTGAGCCAGAAGTTCTGTGCAAAAAACATGTCTGTGCAGAGGTACTGTAGACATGAGCTGGCAAAACTTAAACAATACGTACATGTTTCTCTCCATCAATCTTCTTATCAGCTGCCTGCATTGCATCCAGGTACTTAAAATACAGTTCCATCAGCCTATCAACCTGCAAGGGCAGAAGAGAGAGACCTAAGCAAGAAAAAAGAACAATGCAATCATCTTTAATCCTTCATGCTATGTTGTTTTCCTCCCAGCTGCAGTCTTCGCAAAGTAACAGGCAATTCCGTCACTCGCAGGAAGGAATACATTACAGAAGGACGGTCCAAGCGTTGGTTGGATGAGCACACTGAATCTGCAGGCATTTGAATGTAATCCCATATCACAACATGGTCTTGTCAGCTCCAGCTAAAAGGCAGCAAATAGACACATGCCCTGAGCTCGCTCGCTCTCCTGTGCTGTGGTTCTCCAGTTCTCCTGGCTTCTTCAACAGACCTTTCTGTCTATGCTGTATGCAGCCAAGCTTGAGTTAAATGTATCGGACATGCTACGGCTCTCCTGCTCTCCTCTGAACTGTATTAGGCAACTGAAAGCCTATCTAGTAATGGGAAGTTTTCTGCAACGGGTAGAACAGGTTATGAAAAACACCTCTGAAACATGCTAAGGAGGAATACTAAGGAACCAGTATTTCCCCAGTGGCAGAATTTACAAATCCCTTGGGAACTACTGGTTTGCAAAAGCTGCTGTTTCTGTTTCACAGCTGTTTGATCTATTCACCACCATGTAAATATTTTGGAAAGAATTTCCCAGAGTAAACACCACTAAAGCGACACATTCTAGGACAGGAATGGGGAATGTTAAATAGGTACTATAGCAATTCCTAAGCTCTCTGCAAAAGAGCTTCACTGGAAAAGACTGGCACCTTTCCTCACTGCCCTGGTCTCACAGAGCCAGCACAATGCAATACCACACAACACGTGCTATTATCATCAGGCTTCAGCAAAGAGACACAACGCAGGACTGAGAATCGCTACTACCATGTGCAAGAGCACCAGAAAACAAGAGCATATGTGATGTAGGAGGCCAAGCGCTAAAGGTATTTCCAGTTCTCCAGTTTGTAGGTAACAACATGAATGAGAGAACGATGGCCTGTGAGAGTACAAGTCTCTATAGGCAGGTACAATAACGGCTGTTCAGTAACTTAGCAAGTGTACACAGGCACCCTGCCATTATCAAGTACCCTCCCAGCCTGGTAGCCCAGGGACTGCAGACATATATTCAGCACTCACCTTCTCACTGTCATTCTCTGTGAATTTATTCAGTAACCGTGTCCTCTGCTGCCCTCTCAGGTTTCGCAGAAGGGAGGCCAGGATGGAACAGACATGTTCTGGAGATACAAAATGAAAATTGCACGCTGAGATCAGGAACAGGAGCCTATTTTCTCTGTAACATGCCATTAAATTTACCACTAGCACTCCTGCATGTAGCCCTTGATAAGCGGAACCCTGGTTCCTTCCCATCACCAGCGAGCGAAGGCAGAGCGGTGGCAAGAGCAGCAAGCCATGTTTGCAGAGAGCACAGACAGCTCCTCGCCCATCACAGCCCAGCTAGTGAGGTCTCCTCTGGCTCTGCTGCACTACTCCTGCTAACGCTGATCCTGCTTCTCCTCAGTGACCTGAAAAAAGCACCTTATGTAAAGCACAAATTCTGCTCCCGTTTACCTCCCCAGGCTCACACGCCTGCCTAGCAGCACACATTCTTTGTGGCACCCTTCATTGTGGCTAAAGGCACAGCACGTTGCCTCCTCCCTCGGGGCTAAAAGGAATCCTGGCCCCAAAGCAGCCTGAGCCAGCACCATCACTCAAATGACCCTTAGGTTACCAAAGAGGGGACGGTTACTGAAACAGGAGAGCTTGAGAAAGGAATAAACTGTGCCAGCGTGCAGCTCCTGCAGAGACTTAACTAGTATTAGCTTGAGGAAAAAATCCTCAAACAAACCACTTTTATTTACAGAAAATCCCATGGATTGAATATGCATGTGCCACAACAAACCAGAAATGACCAAGTAAACGTGTTCTACGTCTTCTCAGTCGCACCTGGGGGTCATATTTTACAGCACAGACCTTGGAGCCAAGTAAAAAGTCAACGTTGCAAGCACACAAGGGACATCTGTGTTAATGTCCAACCAGGGCTTCACTCTGACAGGTGACTGAACCAAGGGCCTCAAACCCCCAGCGACGGTGGTCTCCTCCTGAGGAGTTCCTTCTGCAGGAACACAGACGTCCGCCGGTGGGGGACCGCCAGAGGAGGTACCAAAGGGCCGCGTGGCATTGCTGCTTCTGTGCCTGCGCACTGTTCAGAAGCTCCTCCCGAGCACGAACGCAGCGCGCTCCCTCGCTGCAGCCAGCTGCTGCAAAGCACCAGGTTCGAGTGGCGTTCAAAAACACAGCGTTTCTGAATGAGGCCTTGAGCTCTTTGCTCCTTGAGGGACAGAAAGAAACATGATCTTCTCCAAAAAGCACACTTTTTCACATAGGGTGCCTTATGCTTTTTTAACCACTAGTATTTGGCTGTACCAGACTTCGGTGAAGTACAAAAGCAAGTGCTTCTCTGTGTCCTTGTTTCTTCAGAAGGATTCACCAGTTTTATGTGCAATTTATATACAATATACATATAAAATCATACTGGGTTTGAAACATTTCGAGTCAATCCCTCGTTATAACCCTCATGCTCTGGCTCTTTCTCATTTTGCCCACGAACACTTTCCAGGGCGGAGGGACGGACTCACCCTTGGGAGCCAGTCCGAGGTGAGAGAAGGAGCCCAGGGAAGGCGCCTGCCTTCCTCTTCTTGTGAAAGGGAAGCGCAGAGCAGCCACACACCGCGCTTCAGCACTGCCGGTATCACAGGAGATGCAGAGATGCAAATCATTTGCAGAATGCATGCCGTCAAAAGAAATTATGTTGGCAAAACCAAAGAGTATATGGTTTTAATACGGGGAAATAAAACGAAGCACAAAGGCGCAAAGCAAATGAGAGAGGCATGAGTTTCTCTCCCTTACTAAGTTATTTGGTATTGCTTCCTGCCTACAGGTCTGCATTAAGCACAGACCTTGTGTTTTAGACATCTCAATATATTCCAAACCGTAACTTCTCCAAGATGTCTTCACTTTAATCTTCCTGATTAAGACTGATGAAAAATAATGGCCATAAACATTTCCTCACCCACGGTGGTGGGAAGAGGAGAAGGGGCGTCAAGATTTGTTATTTTCAGAGAGGAAAATGCAATGTGCAGAGGAAAGGGATCATCATCTTATTGCCATCAAAGCGTTTTAACGTGCATTTCCACGGCGCTGCCTAGCCTGGAGCCACGAGAAGCCTTGATCGATTGCACCAGCTTACAAAGAAACAAGCGACACCGACGTGTTTGCAGGGAGCTTCTGCAGCAACCGCCAGCTTACGCTTTCGCAGAAAGGCGAAGTCACCCAGGCTGCTTCTCCAAGTTGTGTCTGCCCTCTCTCTAGCACAGATTATCTGCATACTACATAAGGGCAGCAAACAGAAGAGGCTGTACACACGCATGCACGCACCCCATTTCATTAGCTCCTTATAAATGTAGCTTCCTTAGAAACAGATTTCTGCCTGAGGTGGTGTCAATTTTTCATGTACCAAAGAGATAGGGAGAGCTGCTGGCAGGAGGAGCAGAGGAGATAACAGGTTTATCGGGTGGCCAGCACCGTGTGGCTGCTCTGTCATTTCGACAGGATAACATGGGGTGAAGGATGGCTCTGGGTATGTCAGTGCATGCTCTCGCTGCAGAGAAACAGTTATTCCACAAAAACTGACACCAAATTAAGTGTCTACATTAAAAACATTGTAAAAGCCTAAGATCCTATTTTCTTAAGCTGGGAAAAAATACAACAAAATGAATACTTTTTGCGTTTCAAATACATCCCAACAGATGCTCTGCTATTTTAGAAAGAAGCCAGCATTCTGTATTTCACACTATTTTTTCCCAAACCTTCTTTTTTTGGAAGTGTTTAGAAGCATTGACAAGGTGTTTTAGTAGTAATATTCTCACCAATGATGTATCTTCATTGCTTTTTTTCAATACTCCTTTACTAGGAAATGTATTTTAGCCATCGTTTTTGCTTTCATGCTCATATGCAGATACTTATCCATTTTATCAAAAAAATCTTTAAAACTACTGAGAATTCTAAAGAAGCTGACACAGGTTTTTTAAGAATGAGGTTATTCTTTCAACATCTCACTCCAGAAAATCCAGGAAATATTTTGTTGCCTGGTCAAAGTGTTCAAAAAAATATTGTACTGAATATTTCTGAACTATCTAAGCCTTTTTTTTGACCAGCTTCCTGAAAAAATGCACTAGAGTGTTTCATACTCACCACAAAAAAAATCACAATTACGCTATAATGGAACTCCTGGCCCAATAAACACCAACATCCATGTGCAAGGACAAAATCAGGACAAACCTTGAGGTAAGAGAAGTTCTATGGGCTAAGTGACCGAATCCATTATTCAATGAATTAAAGCATTTACAGGAGCAATCAGAACTGAGATGTGTTAACTCAGGAGTGAAGGTTTCTGCAGACGCGGGGGTCACTGGTTTCCCACAGACTGCACCAATATATAGCTCACATATGCAAAATTTTAGAAGTCCATAATCAAAATATTTGCTCTGGGTTGGATTTTCTTTGGAAAACGATTAATAGCCGGTGCTATTCTGAGTCCTCAGAAAGCAAAACCTGCAGCTGCCCAGCTGTGATCCCAGCTGACAGAGGCGACAAGCTGCACATCGCCCTCGGGTGATGCCTCGGGCTGCCTGCCTGCCTCTGAATATTTTGGGAGCTTCTAAATAATCGCGCCAATGCTCAGCTGAAGTCCACTTCGCCTGCACAAGAAGAGTTATTTTCAAGGAGGGCAACAGACAAGGCCAGAGGCAGAAGTTGCTGCCTAGTCCCCATTTCTAAGAAAGATTAAATGTATTTCCTTTGAAAAGCAAACACCAAAATGAGCCATGCTCAGCACCACAAAGGATTCCTCTATAGGAATAATGGTTATCAGCCGGCAGCTAGTATGCATCAAGAACAACTTTTTTTTTTTTTCATAGAAACATCCCAAAATCTCACAAATTCATGGATATGGGAAGACAGAGGCTTCTTTCTTATTAGCAGATAACCTTGTTTTCTGCCCCATGAGCTGGTTCACCTGCACATACCCGCTACTCTCCACGATGCCGACATGCAGCGCAGTGCACCGTGCCAGCCACATCCCTGGTTCTAGGCAGGTCACAGCCCATGTGCTCACCCAGCTGCACCAGACTCCTGCTTGGACCAGGATCACCTCCAGCTCTCGGGAGCCTTTCCCTCCCCAGACAGGCACGAAGACTTCAGAATGCAAGTAGTGTTTAAAACACCCTAATTAGATCGATCCTGACTTCAGCTGCGGTGTGTTGGAATACAGATTAATCTATTCCATGGCTGGCACTGGCAGCTGCAACAGCAGGAGGTCCTGTCAAATCAAGCTGTAACATTACACTCCTCTGCCTTTATTATCTATGCCCCCCCCCCCCCTTTTTTTTNCCCCCCTTTTTTTTTTTTTTTTTTTTTTAACATTTCATTATAACAGACATCTGCCTAGCAGGGGAGGAAGCTCAGGCACGGTCCCCTGCAACACTGATGCAGATGAGGCAAGCATCCTCCGGGAGGAAGGGGAAGGCACGGGCTTCTGGGCGCAGGGGGGACAGCAGCCATCAGGTGGCCAAGCAGGATATTCTGCTTGTAGAACCCAGCAGAACACATTTAAGAGCCTTCCGTCTTGTAAAGAACTCTTAAGATAAATTGTCGTTTCTAATTAGGAGCAGGAAAATACCAGGGGAAAAAAGGTACCTTTTTCAGAAACTTCTACCCTTCCTAAGCACAAAACTCTGCGGCTCCACGTCTGTTTGCTGGGAAACCTGGACAAAAGCCCTAGCACATCCTACGGACCAGCAGCTCCCCAGCTCCGGGAGGGAGGACGCTCGCACCGAGGCCACGCTGCCAAAACACCCCGGGACCAGGCGCGTGTCCAGCCCAGCCTAAATCCGCAGCAGAAGAGGACAGCCGAGAGGCGACTTCTGGTTTCTCCTCTGCGCAGCTTTCAGATGCACATGAAATGCACTCAGATGGAGGTTTTGCAAGGCCGGGTGTAAAGTCACGGAAGACTGACTGCTCCTGCACTCCCACTAGTGTTTTGGTTTGTTACAGAATTACAGGCGGAACCAGGGATGTGCTATTCCAACGCTGTAGCATCTAATAAGCTTACCTGTTTTCACATGCATTAATACTCTGCATTTTTAAAGAGTAACCCACTCAAGTATCTCAAAATATTTTGCCAAGAAAAATCTTATCTTAAAATACTGACAACAGTAAGAAATAGATTTTACTGATGGGTAAAGTGGGGCCAGGAAAGGTTGAAAAAGCTCCACACAATGCCCCTGTTGAGCTAGAATCCAAGCATCACGCAGAATGTAAATCAGAATTCTTTCTATCCACTGAGAGTTTATTTTTGTGATGTTCTTGTAACAGAAAATGCTAACTTTAATTAAGGTAAATTTAACTCTGTACTCAGCATCACGGCTCAGTCAAGTAACAGATTCCTGTTGCATGCTGGAGGTTTGATGGTAAAATAACAAATCAGCATAATAAAGTTCTGTTTCAACAGACTGATGCCTTCCCTAGATAGTCACTTCAGAAGACCACCACATGAAAAACATTTTCTGCTGGCTGGCAGAGAGTCTTCAGTTAACAAAGATACTCTTTATTGGGCCATTTTTGTGTTGCTGCCTTTCCCTTTTCCGTGCCCAGGGAACTTAGTTCTGCAGCGGGTATTCATTCCAAGGGCTTTGCTGC
>VZTL01009277.1:0-11863 GCA_013400535.1 Scopus umbretta
ACATACTTACAGGAGCAAACCAAGTCTGGAATATCCAAATGTGGAATTATCATCCAAACTGCTAGGTGTAAAAGTAATTTTACATGAAGCTACAGGTCTCAGCAATTTAACCCCCATTCCTAGCACAAACAGTAGAAGTCATCAAGAGAACAAAAACCTGCAGAAGGCAAACATTCAGCTTACCAATACACAAAACCACAGCAGTCAGGAGAGATGTTTGTATTACATAAAAATGAGATCTTTACAGAGACACCAATACAGCTGAAGCCAGCAGAATCATTCTGAGACTAACAGCTGCCAACAAGATCAAAGACAATACAGAAAGACTGGGGTAAATACAGAAGAAATTAATGGGTAAAAACTGTTCCTGACCTGAAGGAAGAATAAATGCTGGGTGATTTCCTGCAACAGTTCCTCTTCTACCTTCTCTGGGTAGAATTTAGCCAGAAAGTGAAAGCTAATGGGATCTTCTTTGGGGATTTCTTGATCTAAAACCTGTTTAAACATAAAGTAAAATCAGCAGTAAAAAATAGTATATAAGTGTCTCAAAATAATATTCCAGAGGAAAATCAGAAAGCATCCTTTCTATATTTTATAAGGAAGGGCAATGCTGAGATTTAATCTAATAGCAATCAGTGCATATAGTGGTGATTGGTGTGTGCTATTTCAGGCCAAATGTGATAGAAGCAATCAGACCAAATACAACAAAATTTAGTCTTAAAAAAATTATACTATCTAAAATCATGAGTTGTCATGTAACACATTCCTTTAGCTCCTGTAATAAAAAAAGTATATCTTTTTATTAGTAGAAGATTGCCAGGCTGTTTTGTTTTTTTTTTTTTCCCCTGTACCTTTTTGTCCATCTTTAACCAGGTGCACATTCCTTTTATTGTGTACTGCAAGCCAAAAAACCAAGTCTCCCTTAAACCAAGTGCTCGGCACACCAGATCAAACAAGTCCTTTCCCTTCCACTTCATCTAAAAGAAAAAAAATTAACAGGTATGTCTTGAATGAATTCGCTACATTTTAGTCAAGCAAACCATGCTACCATTTGCCTTTCTCCTATGAGCTCTTATTTCACCTTCAGCTTCTCAATAAAATATGCCTACTGCTGCCTACAGCAAAGGTGCAATAATTACAATGCTCTACCTTCTCATCCAGAGAAACATTCACAGAGCAGCTGTAGTCAATCAACCACAGCATCATGCACTTTATGAGCACACGGCATGAAGATACTGTTGATTTCCTAGTATATGGCAAGACTTTATTAATATTTGTAAAAATCTTGTTCAATAGTTTATACAAGTTGGAGAGACAGAGAAGACCAGGGGAAAACAAAGGAGTGTCAGGGCACAGTGTAGAAATGCCAAACAATCAAAGCAAATCCATCTTTCACAAACCTCAGCTATTTCAGTGGCACCAAGCCAAGCCTTTATTCTACCAATTTAAATGAACAGGAGCCTGTCTTCTAGAGTAATTTACTAGCCTGGCTCCATAGAGTACACAAACTTCGATTAAAGGTCCCGAAATTCACACACGACATCTCATTTTTTCATTGAAGATGCAGCACATATCTTTCTTCTGTTTGGCTACACATTAAAAAGATTATTTTGTCTAATTGCAAGGGTCAGCCACTAAAAACTTAATAGCAAACAAAAGAACTTTTGGGCAATGTTTGGGTAGAAAGCAGGAAAGCATCCCAGCAAAAGAGCAATATTTGGGGAGAAGGAAGCAATAGCAAAGGAAGGAATACATCAAGCTGGATTTGATAACAAGGACTCTGATCTCTAAATTAAATTTTCCAAATCCTTTATTTTCACAACTCTGCCTGCAAGTATTCTAGATCAGTAGGTCACAGGAGTGCACTGCTTGTGACTAATCTATTCTGTCTGAGGGACCTAGTAAATAAAACACTAAATGCCCCACAAGTCAGTCAACTCTTTCATTGGAACAGCCACTCCCACTGGACCTCAATTTTCTAACTCATCTTCTCAAATATAACTGTATGTCTGTCTTTGCTTTCGCTGGATGGTTAGGAATTAATCAGGGACAGTTCTGTCTCCTCAACAGTGCAACCCAGTTAATTTAGCAATCAATCACTTGCTATATTTATTTTCTTCCATATTTTTCTGCAGACATGATTTCTTTACCCAATTTACTAGATAGCCATAACTAATGGAAGAAAAGCCAGCTTCTCATTTGATCATTTTTCTCTTCTGCCCAGAGATGTAAACCAGTCATTGTAGCTAAAGAAATAAACTGGAGTTTACAAATGGCAAATCATATTTGAAGACAATGTCCCAGATCAACTGCACACAAAAGTACCACTTTATAAGTTATTTTATAAGCAACATCTTAGGAACAGCTCTGACCAGGCATCTTTATACAAGCTCACAGTGTCTTAAAGAGCCATGTCACTTAAAAAAAAAAATAATAATTTTGTGGAAAAGTAGGTATACTTAGAAAAAACCCTGCATCATGTGCTGGAATGCTTATGAAGAAAGCAGGCCTACTGCTAATTTAGCTGTGTCACAGTCAAATGGATTTCATGGAAACAGCTTTACATTCTGAATAGTCAAGAGCTGCTTAACAGAAGAATGCATCTTAGCATAAGTAGTCCATTGTTTACAAAAACAACAGATCAGTTTTAAGACCATCCATGAACTGATAACCTGAACTTTTCAAATTTATGTATTGCTAATACAAAAGTCAGCCTCCATCTTTTAGCATTCTGCCAAGGACTCTTACCTCACAGTTGAACTCCATTTCAGCATCCACTGTTATAATTTTGACTTTAAAAGTCTTTGGTTGTTTCTTCTTCAGGCCTCGTATGGACATATTTTTTTAGTTTATGAGGATAGCCACAACCTGAAATCAAACACACTGCTACATTTAGGGCTGGAAATTCAGTAACACTTCTTGGCTAGATTCCAAAGTAAGATGAGGCCAAATTTGCAGAATAAAGTCACCTTTAAATATGCATTTTTGCGTCCAAGACTGTAAGAAAGAGTGTTGAAACAAAACATTTAGTTTGCTCCTTAGAAACCAATTGCTCAAAACCATCATTTCTGTCTTTCCTCTCACTTTGGCAAACACTGGGTTCCTACAGTACTAGAAAGAACTTCATTCATATCTTATCTTGCAAGATCCGGGGGCCTGCCTCTCGCTACGGCTGAGGACATCTAGGGAACCTCCAATCCAGCCCTTGTGCTCCATACAATCACCCATACCCATGCAATTCAGCAGTCTCTTGCAACAAAACTCTGCAATGGATGGATGTTTACAGTTTCATAAAAGTAATACCTGGTTTTTGACTAATGCTAACAGAAATATGATACTCCTCATCCCTTTTACATGTCGAAGCAAAATTCTTTTTCTCGGTAAAGGTCTCTGTGGTATGTATCAACACCAAATGCATCAGTGGAGGCTTCACTTGTAAAACACAGAAGAGCTATACATACAACACAGCAAAACCTTCTCAAATCCAAGTCAATTCTTTTCCATCAGTTATGGCTCCTTGAGCAACAAACCTATTGAGTTTCTTTACAAAATTACATCTTAACTCTCTCAAATGCTACAAATGCCAAGAATATATACAGGGAAACCAAGCTGAATTTACCCTGTTCTCTTGGGCTTACTAACTCACAATGATGAAAGCTATTTAGAACAGAATTTTTTCCAGTGGAGCTCTTGTAAAGTGAAATTAATTTAATTTTGCAGAAGCCTACAGAAAACTCCTCCACAAATCTTCTAACTGCAATTGACTGCATGCAGTCAAGAAAATCGATGAGACATGCTATTTCCACATCCACAAAATCAGCCTGTAAAGTTTTCTTTGTGTTTTTACTTTATAAAATTAACAGTTCAGACTTACACAACCTAATTAGTATCTGTGAACGATATAGGTCAAGAAGAGACTGAGGCATTCTTGGTTTCCTACAATATAAGACTATTGCAGTGTGGCAAACTTCCAATCTCTCCTTAAGGAATTCCAAAATTAAGTCCTAGTTTAAACTGAAAAGTTCCATTTGTCTGTACCTTCCAGGATTTTATAAAATATCTTGTCCCCTTCTTTGCTTCTGCTGAGCTCTAAACTGGCTTGCAAATATACTGATTATTTTCCACTTACTTTGTATGTGCCCCTCGTTCAAAACTTTCAAGTAGTTAAATAGGAGGTGAAATGTATATGGAAGTTTTTCTTTTCAAATTGCAGGAAAGTTGAGGGAGAGAACAGATGAGTTAGTTATAAATCACATGGACATCAGTGGCAGAGTTGAGAACTTGAGACAACTCAGAGTGGGGAAGAAAGGTTCAGGAGGAAATTCATTTTTCTGACACCGTTGAGAAGTCCTCTCCCTCCAGTTGGCTCTAGTGAAACTTCTGCTGAAGTCCTGTTCAGTTTGGGGCAACACACTTCAGGAAAGATAATGGGCTAACTGGACAGAATCTAAAGGAGAGATCCAGGGCTAGAAAATAATCTGTGGTAAAATTAAAGTAGTGGTTAGTACAGACAAGGGACAAGTGTGGTGAGACATTATAATGCCTGCTCTTCGTGACCACAATGGCTAGGACAAGGAATAATGCCTTAATCAAGTTGCAGACAGATTACACCCAAGAAAAATTCACTAACAATAGGATTATGATGGTAGAAAAGCATAGGATGGAATTTCATTCTTTCTGAACTTCTATCCAAAACAGTGTGACAGTATCTGCTCCTATCTCAAGACTGGAGGGAACTACATGCCCTCAAAGCATTCTTCCCAAGCTGGTCCTTCTGCCACCAGGCCAGTTCACACTACTGAGAATCAGTGCAAACCAGGGTACTTCACAGATAGACATATCCAGAGCCCAAACCCCATCTCCCCCAGTGTACTTCCTTGTCCTCAGGGAATACTTTTTTTTAGAGGCATGAAAAAACAGATCTTGCCACAATGTGCATTTCCTCTATAATTTAGGCAACACCTCAGCGCACACTACTAAGCAGAGCTCAGGTCCTTTCTATTTAGCATAGAAATGTGTTTTCGATTAACGGGAAAGTAGTATTTAAAACCCAAAAGCCAACCATAGTAGTATGGTGGAATGTGGCCACAGTAATATGGACAAGGAGAACATCATGTGAAGGCATCCAAAACAACAGTAATTATTCCAGTAATTTTTTGATCTCTAATCTGCAAGCTGCAACACAGCTAACAGCACAATTATATTTTAACCTCTTACATTCCAAAGGTCTTTCTTGTTTAGTTTTCTTCAAAACCAGAGATTTACTGTAAATAATGGTACTACTGAATACAGCAGTTAAAACATGAGAACTACAAACTACTATAACAATACTGGAAACAACCCCTTCTTCTATTAGTTCTAAAAGAAACACCAATGGCTGAAGACAAAGGAGAAAAAAGCTTCATAATTCATTTTTAATATGTAATTTGAAACAGCCAATTGAATTAAACAGGAGTTAGGGCCAGTACATAACATTCTCAAAGAGCTTCATATGGAAAATGCTGAACAGATAAAATTGAACAATTTCAGACGAATGTACTAATTTTCTCAAAATATGACAAATATACCATAGCCCTTCATTTTGACTTTGAAGTTCTTTCTTTTTTCTTGTATAACCTGGTTGAAATGACAATATAATTTGTTCAACATTTCCAATAGCTTTTTTTTTTCCTTTCCAGAATTTTTATTCCATGGAAAAGTACATTCTGACTCAGTGAAAAGACATTTTTGAATATCAAGTTTTCCCAAGAAATGTAAACTGCATTTTAATCAATAGCACTGGTAAAGAAATAGAAAAGGTTTTCACACTGAATAGCTTAAATGAATGTCAGATACCAACAACATAAGCAAAAACACTTAACAGTCAAGTTTTTAGAAAAACAACTTTTTCAAATAAGTGAAATCTTGCCGAATAAGGCAATCTGGGTTTGCAATCTTTTGTTTAAATGCAAAAGCAATCCACTCTCTAGATCCCTGCTAATATCAACATTTAACTGTGAGTCATGTGCAACATGTTTCAGGATAGAGTTTCTGTCACTGAGCTCCAGTGATTTGTTTCTGCAGTTGCCACAGGGATCTAAGCTCAAGACCCAGAAGCTGCAAAATGCAATAGATCAGGGCATATCATAACCTTAACAAATAACACATTGATCTGAAATAGGGCAGGGTGATAAAAGATTCCTGTCCAGCTAGAATCTGGGAACAGATAGTTCAGAAGCTGTGAATATCCACAGCTTCTCCTGCACCTTATGAAAACCAACAGAAAGATGAGAAAAGCTTTGTGTGAAGAGAGGAACAGAAATGCAGTGATGAGGAACATAATTTGCAGGAACTAAACAGTCCTGCCTCTGCCTTTTAGTATGTTCATGTCCAAGATAAAAGAACTGACATCCACCAGCTCTGACTGGATTATAATCTTCTCCCTTCTTGGCAATGAGAAACTAGTGCCCGAGCAAAACATGAGGGTGCAGGGGAAACTGGGAACAGCAGGCAATAGCAAGAAGAACTGGCAAGGCGACTCTTACAAGGACTGATGCTTATCTGTATCACAGCACTAGATGGGCAGTCCTGTCCTGCCTGATGGGCAGTCCACCACTACACTGCACACTTCATCGAGATGGGAGATAACCCACACATCAGATACCACTTACTTACAGCATTAACTGAAAAGTACAAAGGGAAAGAAAATGAAATCAGCATTCCCCCCAAACAACTCAATAAATCCACCAGAATTCAGTATATTAGAGACAGACACAGAGACATACCTCAACAAACAAACTGTAATTAACCTTCCCAAGAGAGTACCATTTACTTTCAGTTTATCATTTCCAAGGTGGTTTGCAGGGCTCTCCACAGCATATAAATTTTTGTCTTCAGATGACACTTGCACTCAGTGACAGCTGTGCGTGAGCTATTACCATCCAATCACACTTTGGTCAGCCACACTCAAGTGAAAAAGCTTCTGTTTTCACACACACACAAAGCCAGCAGCACTTTTTAAGCAGAGACCTCCTTAGTCTCAGCTGGGAATGAATGGCAATTGTGAGACCTCTCTCATACCCCCAAAAGCAGACTGCCATTAAGGATCAGCATATGCATAGGGGCAGCAACTGTACCATCTGCTAGCAAAGTCCCTACACAACCTGGAAATATAAAACCCTTAGGAGTGCAGTGTAGTTTAAAGAAACAAGGTTTGGGAAGTACTTTAAGAACCACCAATAGAAGATGCTTGAAGCATCAACTGCAAAAGTACATCAACACAGGTACTACTACAATTTGAAAGTCTCCTGAAATACTTTCTACAACTCTTAATCACAAATTCCCCTAACTCACTATGTTTCTCCCAGTTCCTGAATTTCTATACTTAAGCTCAGAAATTAATGCAACCAATTTGAATGAAGACAATACAGGAAGGCACTGTGGGCTTTTTACAGTTGTTGACTTACACTTCTGCCTGTGCTCCCTGCCCAAGTAACAATTTAAGTAAAGAATTCACTGTTTTCAAATGAGTCAGCAACATAAAGGTTTTTCTTACCTCTCAGTCTAAAGAGAAGTTACCTAAAGTCACCAGTTGGAATCAAGACGTACCTCACAGATCATTTTCTGAACGAAGATAAGAAGAAAAAAACCTCTTTGTAAGCCCAAATTCCGTATCTTTCAGTAGACATCAATATCCAGCCCTCACAAGTTCTGCCACTGAAAATAAAATCCAAGAACAACTTTTGTACTTGATCCCCTTTCCTTTGTTTCCTATGAACTGCAGCATGTTAGCGCCCTCTGAAAAATCAAAGGATTGCTTTCCCAGGTGATATGAAAGGCTTTTAACCATTTCCTGCCTGTGCCAGCAAGACTCCTCCCAACTTCTCTCCACTGTAACTCAAGCTACAAGGCACGAAAATAAGAGAAGCCCATCAATCTTGATTTGGATATCTCTAAGAACTGATAATGAACTTCCACATAACTCCTTTGATAGTATTTGATCAAACTATTCCAAAAGTGTCTCCAGCCTGTTCTCACCATACCCAGCCACCTTAAAAAGGGAAGCTACAGTATTGCCCTGTTAAGTAAATACTATTGTCTACCTGCCCTCTTCTTGTGGTGAGAGATGATGGGACAATAACGCCTAAAGACAAGCCTGAAAAGCAGGCAGCAGACAAAATACTTGCCAGTGGAGAAAGACAAATGAACACATTTAAATAAAAAAAGGATGGCCTCAGCCAAAGTCACAGGAACAGAGACCACAAACTCCATGAGCACATTACCTCAAAGGCAATGGAAGAGTCAAGACCTTTTTTGCCATTATTTGATTTGTAAGGTTTGGGGTTTTTTTCCAACCCTCCATTTTAGATACAGATTTACAGAAACTGAATTTCTACCAGGGTATGGGTAAGCAAGGACAACAGGCCAGCTCTCACTTCATCCATGTTATAGTTATTCCACACTTACATGAAAAACCTTCAAGATTTAGTCCATTTAACATAACTTAACAGCAGGCGGAAGAACACAAAACTACTTCCTGTGCAAACAGAACTCAGCACCATACAGCCACAGAAAGCCTGTACTGACAGTCAGCTTCATCCCCTGAAATTCAGAGTGCAAAATAGCACCTCAGTTCTCACACCTCAGCCTCCTCACCTCTTTCCAGCATCTCCAGACCAAGGCCTGCTGTAGACTGTGTCCAGCCCCACAGCACAACACATTGCTACTTAATGTGACACCCAGATCAGTTATTTATACCAAAAATCAGCCTGGATTCAGCCATTCAAGCCCACAGGGGCCAGAGGTAGGGCTGGTTTTCCCACAGACAGTGGCTCCCTGAAGAAACAGGGCCCAAAACCCAGCACCTGCTCCCCAATATCCCCAGCTGCAGGCCCCAGCAGTACCTGCCACCCCTCCTGGCCTAGTAGAGGAAGAAAAACCTCACTTCTAGCCGCTTTAGCCTCTGACTGCACGCTGAGGCAGCCTCAGGGGCAGCACGCACACCCANGCCTGCGCCTTTAAATCCTCCTCAGCAGGCTCCGCCCTTCCCCGCCGCTGGCCCCGCCCCGCTGCCGCGCGGCTCTTCCGGCTTCGGCTCCGTCCCTTCCGGCTCCGTTGCTTTAAGGCCCCTGAGGCGCGGCGGCGGGAGCGGTGGCGGTGAGGTGGGCTGAGGGGTGGTTGTGGTGGGGTGTGGGCGGAGGTGGTCGGCCATGGGGTGCTCCCCAGGTCGGAGCTGCTCTCTGGGTGGTGGCTGAGGCGCTGAGCTGCTGAGTTGAGGCCCAGCGCCTGCGGGATGTGGCTTCCCCCTCAGTCCTGCTGGCAGGGCGGCTGCTGAGGCTGAGCCCGGTACGGAGGACCGTGGAGACCCGAGGGGGCGGGAAGAAGGCGCCAAATCTGTTTGAACTATTTCTTTTAGTCGCCAAATCTGTCTGAACTTACTCTTTTACCCTGCTCTTCACTGTGAGATACTTGTAGCCCAGCTGTCTGTCTCTTGTCTTCCTGGTAGCTCCCTTGTGCTTTCTGGGTGTTAATTATTTTGTACACATTTGCCTCTCCCTGGCCTGGTCACTGTGTGCTGTTGATGGTTAGCCCTATCTTACAGAAGGAGGACTTCTCACACTGACTCCCTCCTCCAGGCCTGTGGGTCACACAGCTGAGTCAAGGATGGTAAAAGCAACCCTGAGCACTCCTGCTTGAAGCATTTCATCTTATGGATGTGTGTGTCTATCCCTAAACTTTTCTTTTGATGTGTTGCCACATTAAAGCAAGTATGTTTTAGTGTTACAAAATGGGTAGATGAAAAATTTAACAGGTGTCAGTTGTGCTTAACAGTACATAGCTGGGTGGGAGCGAAAAAGGTCATTAGACCTCATGAGTTTTAATACTGGTTCAAGTCGTGTAATGTTTAGCTATCTATTTTGCCTGTGACTCTTGCAAGGGTGGTATAGAAAGCTCTCCCTATTTAAACAAAACAAATAGGCTAATGGAATCAATTACTTACAGGGAAGAACTAACTCAAAAGTGATTATACTTACTGTAGGTCAGACAACTCTCTGATATGTCATTTATGCTTTTGGGAAGCTTACTACCTTTCTTAGATTTCATCAGTTCAACTAATAATGAGATATGCAGAAGCAAATTGCTTTCTGACCAGAAGTTCTAGGTTGTTCCCTGATTGGCTGAACTCTGGTCATATACAGACTGGATTAACTAGTCCAGCAAAAACAGCTGCTGGCATGAGAGTTAAATTCCTAATAACTTCCACAGCTACGCATTCTTATATTGAATATGTGACAAGTGGTATGATTGAAAGGAATTTTGTGGACCTTGTGGGATAAGGTCTCATTCTCACACTATTATGTCCATTTTTACTGCCATCCTGAAGTAACTGTCCCGGATAATACGTATGTGTTCATATCCTTTCTTACATTGTAAAACAAGGCTGAGGTAGTGCAATATATGGAGTTTTGAACTGCTTGCATCTACCCTGTTTTTCAACTAAATGACCTAATAAAGCTGTTTAATCTGAAATGGAAATCATTCTTTTGGTGTTGATCAGAAACTGGTTATGGTTTTTTTTTTTTGTTAAAATAACATGTCTGCTTGCTTGTTGCCAGGCACTGGATGACCTTAACTAAACAATGTCTGTACCACGTGGAGCTGTCCATGCAAAATGGATAGTAGGGAAAGTAATAGGAACCAAAATGCAGAAAACTGCCAAAGTGAGAGTGACGAGGCTTGTGCTAGATCCTTACTTACTAAAGGTAAAAGCTGGTTGACAACTTGTCTTTCATGGCAATTTTTGTACTTTGTGGAGGAATGTTTTATTGATTTGACTCTTGGAATTTTTGTTAGCTCTTTACAGTGCAGACTCCTTAAGGAACTTGCATAATGATTTGGTTGTGGGATGACTGCAAAGGATGAAAAGCAGCATGTTCTGAGGATACTTCCATACAGATTATTTGCTAAATGTATTTCTTTGAAGTGCTTTGCTAATGCATTTCGTTTGATCTCAGTTAAGATAAGCTTTTGTTGTTTTACACTTAAATTTAATTTTTCATATTGACCTGGAGCATGCTTTGTTTTGGAAACTTGACATTATATTAGTCATTTTTACAACAAATTTTGTAGTTTTTCTGTATGCATAATTGTAAACATACTTAGTATTTGAATCTGTACTGTCATATGCTATGTGAGGTTTGTATTTATCACTTCTTGTCAATGCATTTCAAACAGGGAAGTTAAAATTAGTATTTTCTCCATTTTTACATAGGGAAACTGGTACATGTAGGTGGAATAACCTGCCTTTGGTGACCAGACAGTTAAGGATAGAGTCAGGATTAGATAGTGGGTCTTATGGATCCCAGTTCAATACTTTATCCAGTAGAAGAACCTGTTAATTTCTTTCTTAAAAGAAAGATTCTGAATTCTGCCATTCCAATAAGAATAAGTAGTGATTTTTTGTATTAAAAAAATGAATCTAACAAGAAAATTCTCAAAATACTGATTTTGGGGCTGATTAAGTTTAGACATGTTAAGATGAATAAGAATTAATATCAGTTCTTGAAGTCTGGACTGCACAGGAAAGTCATTCAGCTTGGAAGAGCCAAGGCAGCTGTCTTGCTGAAGCAGTGTTGATGTGAAGCAGCAGGAGAGGAAAGGCTAATGTAGCAGAACTAGAGAGAAAGGAGGCCAGTGGGAAGTGGTGATGCTAGGAAAGGGAATCTTTAAGTGAAGAGATTGTTGCTTTTACCTGTATCCATGTGTTCCCTATAAACAGCTTTTTGTACTTAGGTTTTTCTTACCAATCTTCCTTTTCTGCAGGCTCAGTTGGCAATAAGATCCTCACCAGAGAGATTGTTGGGAAAGGGTAGTGCTGTGCTTT
>VZTL01009279.1:0-40701 GCA_013400535.1 Scopus umbretta
GTTAAACCACAACAGGAACAAAATGTGGAGGTGCAGGGGTGCTGCTTGCATGTGGGTGCTAGTTGAGGCCACAGCTGTGCAGGTTGGTGAGCCCCACTACATGACTGCTGCAAGAGCCCTGCTGTGGGATTGAGTTTGTGCCAAGGGATGGTGGAGCCAGCTGCCCTGCATGTGCCCCCCACAGAGACCCTGGGGACACGGCCGGAGCCCGCAGGGGGCACAGGCAGGGCAGCCCGCCCTGGGTGGCACCCATTGGGGCAAACCACAGCAACAGCCTGCCACAGGGCAAAGCTGTTCAGCTCACGGGGCTTAAATCACCTCAGGATCAGAGTGGTTTATTCAATAGCACCTAACTGGCCAGCAATTGGTGGACTTTACATTCAGGTTCAATATCAGCAATACAGCGGATAAACTGTATTACTAGACACGTAGCAAATGTTAATAAACACCAATAAAATCCTAAATACCTTTCTAACCCCAAAACCTTTTGGTCACCCACACTGACATATAAAAGCGTGTGTGGTTGCAGCGTGTCATCAACATGCACACCATGTCCCTGGGACCAGCCGCTTCTCTGGCCTGCCCCGGTCCCTCTGCTTGGCAGGATGGCCGCCTGCTGTCTCCCCCCAGCACCACACGACCCGCCAGCTCACTGAGGGTGTGCTCTGCATGGAGCTGACCCATGGTTTCACCTGTGAAAATGGGTGACAGCAGAGCAGAGCCGGTGGCTGATCTTTGCCTCTCATCGCTGGGGCGATGCTGGGTAATGGTTGCTTTCTCAGCCCACTGCCCCCCTTCAGCCTCAGCAGCCACAGATCCTACTCTTCCTTATCCAGTTATCAGGAGTCAGTTTAACAGAATTACAGGCTCTCCTTATATGCCTTCCTGACCTTGGGCTTTGGCTAGCTTTACTCCTCTTGTTTTAGGAATCAGTGGCACATCTTTGCAAAAGCAGGCTCCTCCTGTGAAAGCATACAGCTGGTGTGCATGGATTTTGCAGAAAAATCTTTTATTTTGTGGATCTGCTGGCAATTTTTCCTGGGTCAATCTCAGAAATGTCTCTGTGAAGCCTCACCCCCTTTGAGATGTCTCCATTTTCATGCAGAGTCATGGTGTTCTGCTCTGCAGAGAAATGCTCTGGTGTGGCTGCTGTGATCACAGACACCCTGCCATGATGGTGGATGTGGTACAAGGAAGACCAGAGGTGCTTACCAGCTCATATGTGAATGCCATGATTTTATTTTCCATGAGAGTGCTGGTGACAGGCACGGGTTTTGGCAGAACCAGCGCACCGGTAACTCTCATGACTCAAAGGGACCCATGTCTGTCTGGGACTCCAACCTTGTCACTTTGCTTCAGTCTTGCAAGAAGCATTGTTCTCCCCTGCTGTTGAAGCCGCTATATAGGACAATGCAGTGTACAGCAAAAATTACTTTTCTAACATACTTGCATGTCCTGTTGACAAGATCTGTCATGAAGACAATAGTGTCACTGGGGCAAAATATGTTTTTCTCCAGGGAAATCTGAAGAATCACAGAGCCATGTCTGAAGTAGCAGAAATAGACTACATCCTTCCTAGCATCCACCATCAGTGGGGCCTGCATAAAGAGGGTAAAGTGGAAAGGCAAAGCACAGTGAGTTCTTGTTGCTGGATATGGGGTGATTCTCAAACACCACATGCATAAATTCCTAACGCAACAGCTGAGGCTGCTTGGCTCTCCCCACAAGCCCCACTACTAACACAGAGGACGGTCTTCTTTGCCTCACCAAATGTGACATGGCTGAATGATTACAGTCCTCCTAATTATCTGTGCAAAGAATTCATGTGTGCATGAGTAAACTGTCACCTTTAGCTATCCATGCCCAAATTTAGGAGGAGGCAACAAAATTATTAGAATCATCATGTTCTGGTTCTCTTGATGACCTTGGATTGACGGTCCCAGTCTAGGTAGAGTTTGGTAAAAAAGGCACCTTCTATTTGGTGATGCTTGCCCAAGACTTAGACTCCAAAGCAGGAGAATAACCTCCTTTTTCCCTCATCCTGGATCTCAAAGCGCTCCCTCCATGTCACTCGTGAAGTCTTACAATGCACCTTGTATGCTGGAAAAGAAACATCTTGGTGCGAGCCCTAGGACAAAGATGGCAGAAGATACTGAAGTGTCATTTAAATGCTAAAAGCTCAGAGCTAAAAGTTCATGGACACTCAGTAGTAAGCAGTTACAGCTCCAGATCAGAACAGGGTAAGTCTGTGTGTCTCCAACTCAGATAGTTTGTCTCTCTTACCATGTCTTTCATGTGTCTTTTGTGGTCACCAGAAGTGCCTTGCAATAGTAGACATCTCTCCTCTTTAGCTAAGACAATTTGGCAGCTGCAGCAAAGTCCGTTGAACAAAGTAGGAGATGCAGAAAATTTGCTGTTGAATGTGGAGGGAATACTTAGAGGAAAGCTGAAGTGGAAGTCAAAGGTGTGGACCCTAGAGTCCAGTCAGCCATCTGAAAGCCAAACAACACCCTGCTGTCAGAAGCCTTTTAAACATTTTGGATGTTTGTACCTTATGGAAACCTTGATGTTTCTCCCAGAATCCAAGGTGTCCTTACCATATGGTATTGCACTCGAAGTGCCATAAAGGCATGGTATGTGGTGGACTGTGCATCACCTCGGCAGGTCAGCTGCTGGATGTATGGACCCCTACCAGTTGGTGGACTTGAGAACTGCCAGTTTGCCTCATTTTAACACAAGGTCGGCAAGCCTGTAGCTCCTCAGAAACTGTTTAGGATTTCCACTTACCAAAATGGAGTGCCACAGGCTTTCAAGTTTTCAAATAAGCACTACCAGGCATTTTGGGAGTAAAGGGGTGTAATAACACTTCACTCCTTCTTCATCATTGTCTATAACGCCTGTGCATATGATCTGAAATTTCTGTTTCACCTGTGCAAAAGACTCCCACTCAAAAAAAAAAAAAGACACCTCTGCACAACTGAGAGACAGAAAAATTGTGATCCATTCCTTCAAATGTCTTTGCTTCTGTGCCATTTCCTCTTAATCAAATTCATTTTTTTGTGGGTGAAGACCCACTGCCTTTTGTGGGTGAAGGCACACCCAATGCCTATCCTGCATATGCAAGGATAAGTTTGGCCTGTTCTGGCCAGATAAGACCAGCTCTTGACTGTTTTTTTCACCCAAGACCTATTTCGTTTAAACATATATATCTGCTGGAAGTTTATCATCCAGACTTACGCTTTCCTTCCTCCTAGTAGCTTGTGCCAGAACTTCACGTTGAACAACAATATTAGGGGATGTGAGACTGCTAGAATGATGTCCTGCTGACTGCATCCTCTTGCAGATGAATTCAATGAAGCCTCGAGTTTTAATAATCTAAACTGGGTATTCTTGTTGGCAGAAGAGCCTAGACATTGTTTCCTCACAGCATGGGAGATTTACCAGATGGCATAACAACACCGTCAATCAATCAGAGCTGTAACTCTGAAGAAAAAAAAACACCTAAAACAATCTGAAAGGGAGGAAACTAAAATTCATCAGCCTCTTAGATAACTGCAATATAAGAAAGTCATGTTCTCTATTCTGACAGTTTGCAGAAACCTGATATTCCCAGGGCCTTATCTCACACAATGTTGTCTCTAAGTTATTTTGGCAATGTTCTTGTTTTTGTAGAAGGACTTTGAACTGTGAGCAGATCTGCAATTTAACCTTGAAAGAAATCAGTGTTCCCCTCCTGGAACAATCTGCAGTTGGGCCCTGGTGTGAGCGGTCTGTTTTGCAGCCCCAGCACAGTGTAGGGATTTACTGAAAGAGTTCAAATTTCTCAGTCCTGCTGCAGGTATGGCCTGAGAGCCTGGCTCTGTGTGCAGGGCTGAAGTAGGCCCTGTGGTGTAAAAAGGCTTGCAGACACTTATTTCATTCTATGTGCAGCTTTAATCCCACTTTCTCTGGCTTGTTTTGCATTACTTCTAAAGAGATTTCTTTGAATTGTGCCCTCTTGCTAAAGCTGTGCTTAACTTTCCGCACAGGCCCTTGGACTCAAAAGGATGGTAGCCTTAAACAATGTCCCTGAACTCACCCTGCAAGCGAAGGTGCATTTGCTTTCCCTGGCTACCCATGGCTGCTGGCTGTGAGCCCCGTTGTACAGAAGCACCTGCCCTCTATGTGGGCTCCAGAAACCTTGTTCCCCTGAAACCATGCAACAGAATCAATTACGCTGTAAGAAGTTTCCCAGCAGCTGCAGGGGTGGGAGGGTGCTCCCAAGAGTTAGCTCCCCAGAGGCACCCGGGGATGCCACGCGTCCTGGTGTTCAGCAGAACCTGGGAACTTCTGTCACACCGGAAAATTTAAGTAAATTCCAGATAATTTATTGTGTTACCTCATTCAAAAAGTGCTTCATCTTGTATTGCCCAGCAAGACAGATGATGGCTGCAGCTGTGGGAAAAGTGCAAAAATGCTGCTGGTAGGAGTGACTTGAGGGGTGACCTTTCTATGATGGACACAAGGGATTTCCTGGGATGTGACTGACAGTGCTTGAACAGTTTCCAACTGCCTGTAGTGTTGTGAGCTCCTGCCTCTGGTTTGCTCTGACTTGAGGGTTTCTGCTGGTCATGAGGACAGTTAACTCCCTAGTAGCACTGAAGCTCATCTTTTTCTTTTCTGGATCTAATTATCCTAGAGCTCTTATCAGTCATATTTGATGACTGCCAGGAGTCAGTTCCTCCAGCAGACTTTATTTCACAGGAGACAATACTGAGTTTCTTGTGCGGCGCCAGGGCTTTACCAGGGTTAAAAAGAAATATGTCAGCAGGCACCTGGATATATGTATATACACTTCTTTCAGAGACATCAGATGTGACCCAAGTAGAGCATGTGGTAAGATCAAATACCAGATAGTAACATGCTATCAAGAGCATATTAGCAGCTGAGTGTCAAAAGCTGACACAGGCAGCAATCTGTTCAAAAATACACTCCTTGTATGCCAACATCAGTGGGGGGCACAGAGTATTCAGGGTAAGAAGGGTCAGGTCCGTATCTTCTTTTATGTTTTAAAATGGTTTTCTCGGACTTGTTAGAGCTCTTCTACAGAGACACAATCAATGCTGGAAAGGAGGAAAAAGACTGAGTTACAGTTGTAAATTAAACTGTACTGTATTGGCAAGTCTGGATGGATGTGGGTGCTCAACTCTTTTGAAAACAGGAATATATATGTAGGTGGCAGAATACAGATTCAAGTGTGTCTTTAAGCAACATCAATTTGAACTTTAGCTGAAAAGATCTAGAACTGAGGTGCTTTACAGGTACTTGCTCCTATAATGGCAAAAATAATTTTTCCAACACTCGGCCTTTCTCCCTCTTTTCTGTCAGGGCGGTAACATGTGGTAGCCTACAGGACACATCAAGGCATAGATACTCTAATGCTTGTGTAAGAGAAAATGACCTTTGGGTGTGGTAGAGCCTTCCAGTCTGGGAGGAAATGAAGCCTGACCACTGCCAGTCATAGCTCCAAAGCACAGTTTTCCAAGAATTGGCCCAGTCTAACTTCAATACTGAACTAATCTAGAGCAGTGACTACCTATGATCTGTAGACTAAATGTTCAGGATTCCCATCAGACCCTAAGAAAGAGGAGCTGAGAAAGGGGAGTGCACCTCCTAGGAGGCTTCCATTTGCTTTAAGCAGCCCCTGGAACAATTCACTGACAATTCACAGTCCTACTGACTTTACTCCTCTTAATAAATCTGTAAATTTTAATAGTTAGCTCTACATTTATGTGTGCGCATGTTGGGGTGTATAATATCTGAAGGGAAGGTGCAAAGAAGATGGAGCCAGGCTCTTTTCAGTGACAGAACAAGAGACAACAGGCACAAACTGCAACAAAGAAAGTTCCCTCTGAACATCCAGAAACACTTTTTCATTGTGAAGCAGGTTGCCTTGAGAGGTTGCAGAGCCTCCTTTCCTTTGAGAAATTGAAAAAATGTCTGGATATGTCCTGGGCAACTGGCTTTAGTTGGTCCTGCTTGAGCAGGGGGGTTGGACCAGATGACCTCGAGTTCCCTTCCCACCTCAACGTTCTGTGATGCAGTGAAATAATCACACTTCTGCAGGTGTTTTCAGTATATGTTGTGCATTTTTCTTGTCTTTCAATAAAGATACAGAAGTATCCTTAATAATGCCTTTACTATAGTTGCAAATATAACAAAGCCTGTATATCAGTGGATACTTGCTGGTACATAAGTCAACAAGAACACTGAAAGTAAGCATTTTAGATGACCAAAGAATGCTTCAATGATGTGCTTGTGACTAAGGTTTCCTACCTGCTGCTAGAGAGGTTGTGACAGAGAGGTTGTGATAGATTTCTGTGCAACAAATGTTCACTTCACAGGTACAGCTATCAGCTCTTGGGGACTGTTCCCACTCTCAAATACTGCCGATCATACCAGAATGCTACTGTTCATCGTGAAGCCCTGGTTGCCATATGGTGTAGTGAAAAGGAGTATGCCATGGGATAGAAGCAAGACACATGGACATTGGCAAAAGGAAGACTTACTCCCCACTGGAAAAAGTCTGACCCCAGCTTCCCTAGCCCAAAGCTAAGATGCTGTTCAGTTAACCTGTGCCTTGTTCCAGCGTTTTACCCTCTGTGTGGAAGTTCTTAGCTTTGGAGACATAGGCAGCCCGGTTGGTGCAAGCCATACTCTTGTTGTAGTCCAGTTCAGGATTATCCTCCTCAACGCACCTCAGGAAGCCTCTTCCCACGAGCTCCACCTTCACGACAGGGTCCACCAGCGTACTCTTCAGGTTCAGAACCAATTGTTCACCTATGGTGGAGCTGGCCAAATGCACCTCAGTCTCAGGCAGCACCAGGTTAATTGCTCTCACTGTCGACATGAGGGTCCAAGAGCTTGGATCGAGAGGTCATCTTCTCCAAACCCACTCCATGACACCATGGTTTATAAGGTCACAGCATAGGGGACAGGCAAGGAGGGTGCCCCACAGGGAGAGAGCTCAGCTCTCCAAGCTATGCCAGAGGGGACTGGAGACAATTATCTGATCATTTGTAGCACCTGACTAACTGACAAGCATTCAACTACACATTTAGGAACAATATAGGCAGCACAGCAGATAAACCACAATTCAAGACACTTAGCAAATGTTGATAAACATCCAGAAATTTCTAAGCACGCTTCCCATGAGCAATCCCCCAAAATTTTAAGCCTGCACACACACACACATACATGATTACACACACCCTTCTCCTCTGGGGTGCTGGTTCCCCAACTCATGCACCTCTCCTTGGGGAGATGTTAGCACTCTACATGCACTTTACCCACTAATCCACCCATTGGTGAGGAGACATCCCGCAAGCCCCTCCATACCCCATCACCCTGCACCCCATCAACATCAGCGTGCTAGCTGCTCGCAGGCTGCTCACACCATCCACCTGCTGCTGGCAGTGCCAACCCTGGCTTTGGTGTCTCATCCCATTCCCGGGTCTTGTCCCCAGTCACAACTTCTTGCACTTCCTTGAAATTTCTTTCCAGGCTGACTCTTCCTACTCTCATAAATGTCCTGGTAATTCCCTATCTACTAATTAATTCAGCTGACGGTTGTCTCAAGTAAATGTCACCATTCCTATTTTCCTCATGGTGTTACCAGTTTTGGACAACCACCTTTCCAGAATGCGTAGTTTTGTGTATTGTGTTCATAACTGATGTGAACACTCACTTGGGTTCATGAAAGGCAGGTCCTGCTTGACCAACCCGATCTCCTTCTATGACCGGGTGACCTGCCTAGTGGACAAGGAAAAGGCTGTGGATGTTATCTACCTGGACTCTAGTGAAGCCTTTNGGAGAAGAAGTCTTATGAGGAGTGGCTGAGGGAACTAGGGTTGTTTAGTTTGGAGAAGAGGAGGCTGAGGGGAGACCTTATCACTCTCTACAACTTCCTGAAAGGAGGGTGTAGTGACGAGGGTGTTGGTCTTTTTGCCCAAGTAACCAGCAATTGGATGAGGGGTAATGGCCTCAAGTTGTGCCAAGGGAGGATTAGATTGGCTATTAGGAAGAATTTCTTTACTGAAAGAGTGGTGAAGCATTGGAATAGGTTGCCCAGGGTGGTGGTGGAGTCCCCATCCCTGGAGGTGTTCAAAAAACATGTGGATGTGGCACTTCAGGACATGGTTTAGTAGGTGCGGTGGTGTTGGGTTGGCGGTTGGACTAGATATCTCAGAGGTCTTTTCCAACCTTAATGATTCTATGATTCTATGACCTCACTAACACTTTAGCCATTGTTATCTGGGCATGCTACCAAGAAGGAACTGTGCAAACATTCCCACAGCAAACTATGAGTGGTAGGCAGTAGATGTGGCTGATATTGCCAGCATAAGCGGTGGCCAGAAGATGACAGCAAGTGTCAGTGAGATCTGAAGACAGCAGGCAGGGGAGTGGCCACCACCCCACCCCTCTGGGCACCAAGACCCTGCAGGTCTGGCTGAAGACAGTGGGCTGTCAGTCACCAATGCAGGATGATTGGCAAGATTTTATTGTAATGTAGGAGGCTTTGGTGGACATGGCTGAAGGCATGATGAAGCTCAGCCCACTTTGTCTCCTGAACTCCTCTTTGTCCTATCAGAGCAATTCCAGGTAGCTGGAGCTGCTGCAATTCACTTATAGTATTAAGGGAAAAGACATATTCCTTCCAAAAACCAACCCAAAACACTGTAAAGCTGATCTGGGATAGACCTCAGATGTCGTTGGACACTTGGACCAAATGGATGTGCCATGCTCTGACCCACATGGATGTGGGAAAGGAAGAAAAAGGATGCAGCATCAGGGATGAGAAAGACATCTTCAGCCAGGGGAGCAAGGATGAAGACAGATACAGCAAAGGCTACAGTAAGGATCATGTCTGCGGCTGATGCCAGCAGACATCTGTGAGCCACTGATGAGTTGTGAGACCAGAGTGAAAGCACCTGCTCGGCAGAACCCTCTTCCAGAGGGAATGTTCTCAGCTGCAGGTTGAGGATGAGGGCACATGCTGAGAAATGCTGAAAATTAACTGAGCAAGATACCCAACAGTTTAGGAAACAAGTCACAGCAGCACATTGAACTTTAAACCTTTCCTTCTCCATACTAATTAGTCACTTGTTCCAAAGCTGTCAAGATTCTCCCTCCCAGTCTCTGTACCCCATCCTTGCTTACAGTGTTTTCAGGTGTTTCTTTTTTAAGGAAAAAAAGCATTGCATTAACATGCTGACTGCAAACTGTCACTCAGTCTCAAGTCTTGGCTGCTGCATCTCATTCTGTGAGCCTCTGTTTGCCTTGCCTTGTTAAAAAATAAACTCTTTGGGAAAGGAACTGTTCAGTGCCCTGGGTTGTAGTGAGAAGAAGCAGTTTCTCAAGTGGGCACAGAATTACCAATAACAAAAATATCCTTTTTCTTATTTATGCCTGGCAGTTTTCAGCAGTCATTGCCTTGTGCACAAGTTGTGGTTATGCATGGAAAAAATAGCTTATAGCTACTTGCATGAGTGATGATATATCATCAAGTAAAAATTATAATTAGTGATAATATATGAATTTAATGCTAGATTCCCATGGTTTGGTGCTCAGGCACTGATTTATGCTTAACAAAAATAGCTTATAGCTATGATCTCCGTGCTGCCATTACACCAAACCAATATTTCATCTCAATCTGTACATCCCCTGAGAATTTTAAGTGCAATCTGAACATGCAATCGGCCAGAAAAGAAGGAAGCATTACTTTTATGTCATTGTTTGTGCTCGTTACTTAACTCCAATTTCTGTCTTGAAGTTAGACCAGCTAAAAATTAGTTGTCCAAATGTTGTTTCCTTGCACTTTGTGAGGTCTCTGACAAAATGATCTTTAAATTCCATTTCCAGAAGAACAGTACAGTATACTTTTAACAAAAGTAAGCTTCAAAAGGTACAGTAAGGAGCATTATATTCTGTCTTTTCCTGTGTTGATATATGATGTCATTATTTTGAGCTTTCATTTGATATCAGCCAAAACAGAACCTTTCGTCTGAATCAGTTGCACTTCAGAAGTCACAAATGAAAGGAAAGTGGATCCATACCTCACTATATTTAATTCTGCAAACCAAAAACTGGCTTCCATAGCTTTGTCTCATTCATTTAAGCAGCTTTATGCAGTCCCACTATGTTTTGTAGTTTTGTTCAGGCATCAGGGAGGACTGTGCCATTGTTTGCTCCTGGTTTCATTCTCTGAGACTCTCATGAACATTGCCCTAGGTTTGAGCCTGCTGGTTTCAGTTTAAAATTTTAAACCTGAAAACTCAGGGGGAATTGAAGGGCTTACAGTGAGCTTACAGTGTTGCACTGTGATAAAACATATCAGTGTAGAGTTGTGTCGGCGAGGCCCCAGAGTAACTAAACTCAGCCCAGGGGTGGCCATTGTCACTCTGGGTCTGCACAAGGACTGGTTTCCCAGAGACCTTGAGGTCTGAAAGAACTGGATGTGGCAAAGCAGAGGGGAGACCCAGGCTGAGCTTTTGGGTTCATCATAGAGCTTGGACTGGTTTACACTTTAAGAGGATTTAATATAAAATGTTGCACAGATCTCATTTGTATTCTGCTGCTTTCCACCAGTATATGAAGGGCTTGCATTTGCCCACAAATTCCCTTTGTGAGTTGAGCTGCCTCTGTAGCTTTCCTGATGGTGACATGTGGAAAATGGAGTACCTGCATTTGAATTTTAAATTCCTTGTGTTACAGGGGAATTAGGCCGTACTGAGCACTTTAGATGCACTAAATGCTAGCACTAGCTTTCCTGAAGCCAGCTTCACAACCGTCTCATAGGCAGTGACATAGCTATGAAGAAACTGTCGTGGAGGACTCTTCATGTGCTCAGCCCCTGTTAATATAGAGGTTTTACAAGGGAGCATGAATCAGGCAAATGGATGCAGTTGCTTTTGCCAAGCAGTGTCTCTCTATGGAAAAAAATAATGTGTAATAAGCACTGTGAGCGGGATGGCTAACAAGAGCTAAATGAATAATTCTTATTTGGCATTCATGTACAATGAGTGATTCACTTGGCAATCGCAAGGTCCAATTATCTTTTAATACTCTTTTTTGGATGTGATTATGATATATTGTGCATAAAAGTAGAAAATCAATGCTTTCACTAATAATGTTTTTAATTTTAATAGTGAGTGCATTGCAAAATATAACTTTTTTCAGCTCTCTTCTAACTTCTTTTATACCATTATTGGTATTCTCCCTAAACCTGGTATTAAAAATTACCTCTTATTTTAATGTGTTCCATGACATCCACAGAGCAGAAAAACACAGTTTCTACTGCCAGTTGGTTCTCCACCAACTTGTTCTGCAACAGATATAAAGAGCTGTGCCATACAGCCATATAGGGAAACTAATTTCATCAGAGGGCACAGAAGTGTAGTTGCCAGGCTTTTGTAAGCCAAAATCTCATGACACCTTTTTTTGGTGAGGATCAGCATAAGTCAGGCTGGCCATAAATTCAGAACATCTACTTTATTCCTTGGCTAATCTCAACATTTAGCGAGCACATGCAAAAGTAAAAACCACTTTAAGAATTTATGACTGTACTTGGCAATTGAGGGGTGGTAAGAAATACAGCAGAGCCAGCAAGACTTTAAAGCTTTACCATGATAGATCTTACCTGGAGAAAGTACTGCAAAGCTGTCAATAGCTGCTTGTAAACAGTAGAGCTTGAAATAGGGAAAACATGTTTTTTCCTGTCAGAATGGCACAAAGCCTTGGCTGAAACCCTTGCCTGGCCTATACATCTGGCTGATGTGAGAAATGAGATATTGATTTTTCTTCTACCATACGATCAGAAACTTAGAGGAGCCACAAAGCTAGTGAACAACACACAGTTTATTACACTCTAAGTGAGATGTTGGAAAACTTTTGAAACACACATCTTTCTGTTTACCAAATGCAACTTAATTCACATTATTAACCAAAGAAATATAGAACACACACTGCTAGATTTGCTTTTGGTGAAAATGGATGTAGCCAGGAACTGGCTTACATGCTGCAGCTTTCCATGTTACAGATGATTTGTTCACGAAAAGGAAATAATTCCTTTGTTAAAAATAAGCTGTAAGTCTGTGATTTTTCAGAATCACTCCATTAAATAAAAAAAATAGTTGCTGCTCGTTTCAAGGAAATGTGTGCATCCCAATGCATTCTGTATTCTTGAAATTATTGATCTAAGCACCCAGAACGATCTCTTATCTAGAAAATAGTATACAGGAGAAAATCAGTGTGGAAAATGTCATATATATTATATATGTATTATATATATATTATATAAATAATACAAATTAAGAAATTACAAGGGAAAGTCAAGAGTACCTGTAGGTACTTGCAAGAAATTAAGCTTTCAATACACAACAACGTAAGATATTTCATTCTTTCTGCTCAAAGTCACCTACTTACAACAGCCAAAATAGAGAAGTCTGAAGATCCAGAACCATTAGCAGGCATGAGAAAGACATGCCGCTGGCTACAATATTTGGCATCAGTAGCAAGTTTGCATTATTTTATCCTGCTAGGAGGACACAGTAGTTCAAATGTAGGACCAGCATTCGCATCCTAAGCATCTGTTCTGTTGACTGCCATTACTTTAAATAGCCACTCTGCCGGTCTGCATTTAAATAAGCAAATGGATAAATAGGTCTATTTCATTTTCAGAAAGTGTTACCAGTGAGATGGACAAAAGACCAGTGGGACGGCCACAGTGAAAGGCACAAGCCCAGGAGAAGCTGCATGCCCTCGGCCCACAGACCTTGTTCATCTCACATGCTGCAGGCTGTAAGCAGCTTTGTTAGGAGCACGGAGGAGAACGTGGTGCTGTTCCTAACGAGTAGCTTTCTGGGGTTTGTTTTGAAGCCAACCAGTTCAGAAGTGGAAACATTCCTTGATATTCCCCCCAAAAGTGAACAGAAACACAGAGTGAACCTGATTCTGCAATCATAATCAGAGGAGATAAAACAAGCAAAACCCAAGCCCAACAATTAAACATAAGCAACCCTCATAACGAAATCACAAGAAACAAGCCTGATCATCTATACAGGTATCTAATGTGAGGAAAACATGAAAGATGGAGTCCAACTCTTGACCAGGACTAAGCTGAGCCTGTGGAGTGTGTACAGCCCTCTTTTCTGTGCCCCTAAGGTTTTTCATCAGGGCTGTGTACCCCATGCCAAGGCCTGTGCTGCCTAACCAGGGGCTGTGGGTACCTCCTGGGCACATCATGCAAAGAGCTTCCCTCCCCTGCAATGTCATTAGAAAGTCCACCATCCCTTCACACCCTGTGCCTTTTCATGCTGGACCCCACAGGTCCAGATTTGGTCTGTGTCCCGGGAAGGCAGGTTGGGACTCCCCATGCCTGTACCACCCTGGGAATATCCACCCATCTCCACAGCGGTTTGCAGGTGGACGTAGGGTCTGAGGTGCTTCTTTTAGCTAGATTGCACAGTTGGGTTGTCTTTTTTTGGAGGCAGGTCCTCCTTCCGAAGCCATGGAGGAGTGAGAGCTTTCCCAGGAAAAGGGGGATAGAGCTGCTCCATTTTTTACCTGAAATACTGTGACCCAAACACTCACTGCATCAACGAAGAGCCCTTCCACTCAGTTTTGCTGTCCAGGAGAGTATAACTGTTTAGCTACAACCTGTTGTGTTCTGGAAAGCTTCACAGGACCTGACACCATCTTCATTCTACTGAAGCTTTTCCATTCTGCTTTAAATACTCATTACATCAATGAGACGTACATAAGATGACTTCTCTGGCTAATTTTCAGTGCCATTCCTTATCAATACAGAGTTTATTACACCTGACTTCCAACAAGAGCTCTTTGCTCCAAAATGCCCTATGGGATATAGCCACAATAATTTTGTGAGATCCAACTGATGTCCATCTGAGGCAACACTCACCCAGTGTGCTCTTGGATAGGGGACGGTAGGAAGTGTTGGGTTACATGACAAAAGCTGCACACACACACACAAACAGCTTCCAAAGAAAACCCCAACTGCACCATTCTCAATACCTCCCTGCCCAGCTCCTCCTGGGGCCTCATAGGAGCCTCCAACCCATGGAAGACTTATCCCCAGAGCCCTGAAGGCATGATGGCAGAGGGGACCCCAATGTCCCAGTCAGGGATGGATCACCCTGTTCATACCAGGGCTTTCCCAGCCCCACAGACCAGGGGTCACCCAGCACCAGGAGTCAGCAGGGAGACTGACTGGGTCACCCTACAGACTGAGGCACTGCCCAAGGGTACAAGGGTGCTCTGGGGTGCAGGGAAGAGCATTTTGGGACTGCACAGGACTTATTATGGGATGTTTAGGGGAGGTAAGCAAAGGGAAGGATCACAGTGGTTTGAGGAGGAACAAGTGTGGGAAAACAGATGGAGAAGGGGAGAAAAGGAGCTAGTCTTGTGCGAAGAGGCACCGGCCAGGATGCAGTCAGTCCCGATTTCTGACTAAACTCCATGGCTAGTGATTTTCCAGGGTGTGGGGCTCTCTGGGCTGTGTGCATGTGTGTATGGAGGGGCCGAGTGCCCGGGGTGGGAGTCTCACGTGCTCATGGTACCGGCATGGGGCATGATGAGGGTGCACTCAGAGTCAGTGCATGGCCCTGGCTAGCCCTAAGCCAGACCAGCTGATGAGTGGGACACATGTCCTGGGGGCCCAGGGAGGATGTCTCTGGGAGCAGGGCACCTGGAGTCATGATCTGGGGGCAGTGATCTGTGGCAGGCTCGCCCATCTCAGGCTGCTGGATTCAGCAAACCTCTAACAAGGAGGACTGACTCCAGCCCTTGCTTTTGAGACCTGAGCAAAGACATTTTTCCAAGAACATAGATCAGGTCAGACATAACTGATGAGATGTTTGTTTTGGCTCCCATCAAGGCTTCAGCAGGAGCTAGGTGCTGAGCTGTCTAGCACATCTAGTCTGACAAAAGTTAAACCCAGTCTTTGTTTGGGATGTAGGCATGTGTTAGCATGTGTCTCAACTGTACATCCAAACAGCATATTAAAAAATATATCAGGACAGCACAGTTTCAAGTAAACATTTCAAACAAGGTAAAGAAAGTCAAACGCCCTACACCTCCCATGCCTTGTGGTCCAGTGAAGGCATGCCAGGAAGATTTCTTGCTGTTTAGGGAGCCTGTATTCCCCAGTCTGTTGTTCCCCACTTCTATTGATTTGTGATGCTAGTTTTTTCTCTTTTAGCTTTCAGATTCAAGCCTAGAAGTGTATTTGTTCAACTAGGTTTGGGGTCATAAATAATTGAAATGCACTAAGAAGTAGTAGTTTTGGTTGACTGATTTATATAGTGAGGAGAGTAAAGTGGTTGTGACCTTCTGGCTCTATCTTTGACGAGCATATAATTGGGAGACAAGAAAGAGGCTCAGCCACTACATGGGAAACGAGACACTTTTGCTTATGAAGTCATGAGGTTGTTCTTCTAAATTGCCTCTCATTCATGCAATGCACAGTCTATATATTCACCTTTTAACAGCCCTATTGGCTCTTCCAGACATGCTGAATATTCCTCAGTGTCTTGTTTGGTTAGGGTTGGTTTTAGTGGTCAGAGAATACGAAGACAATACAAGCCTAATGAGTGACATCATTGTGCATACAGTGCCAGGAACCTCAGCAGATAAACCCCAGGAACACAGAAAAGCACGAGCAAGAACAGGAAAAGAGAGGAGGAAAAATGCCCAAGCTGAGCCTTTGGTTTGTTTTTCTGTCCTGCTAATGGCTCTCAAAGAAAGGTGAGAAGTCCTTCATGCAGAAATGAAGGGAATAAGCTCTTTTGGTTTAAATGTGGTGCAGAATCAGCTCCCTTCTTGGTCACTTGTGCTGCCTGTGTAAGTTCATGCCCTCTGTGGGGTTCACTGGCTTTAATTCTTCATCTCAATGTAAACCACTTGTGATCAGAAAGGGAAGACCATGTTTGTTACCTGTCTGTTATCACCTAGACATGGGAAGGACTTCACTGTACCATAATTCAAACCACTAGGGTGCCACTCTTTCTACTCATCTGCACTGGTCTAGTGCTTTCAAACAGTTTATTATTTATGGAGACAATTTTAGGTCTTGTGTAAAATATGTTGTTCTTTTGAAAAATCAAACCACAGTGTATTAAGCATGAATTGTATGTAATTTTTTTATATTGTTAACTCTTGATGCATATGAGGAAATGCACTTTGCATCAGTCCTTGCAGCCCTTAGTGTCAATTTTTTATTCATGCTTCCCTTGTAATTCTGTATTTGCTTCTAGTGTAGATGGGGAATAAAATGGGAGTTTTATGGGAGTAAAATGGGAGCTCTCCAATGATTAATATGACATTTTTGAATTTTTATGGATGTTAACAAAAGACTGTGTTGTCCAGTGAATAAAAGCTACTTAATAAGTTAAAAATGACACTGACATTATATTCTATGTAGATAATGTTTTTTATTAAAAGCCTTTCATTAAATGCTTGTTATTTTCCTGTAAGACAGTATTTCCAAAAAGACTTGACAGTCCATAAATGAATGGGCATGTTCATGATCAGCTGTCATTTTGTTATTTGATTAGCTTTAAATCTGTGTGGGTTGTGAGTGTTGGCAACCTGTTATCACTGGGCCCTTGGTCCCTAGCATTCAGCTTTCTGTCTCTTAAAAGGCACTCCCTAACGGACATTTGAAAGCCCAAATCACAGGTCCTGGGTGGGCACGTTGATGGCCAGTCCTTCCTCTCTCCCACCCCGTGTTTCGTGGCAACTGAACATCCGGGAATGCAAGTGTCCTGGGCAAAAAAGACAGTGGGCTAAAGACAGCATGGCTAGGCTCAAGGCTATGGCACTCAGCTGGGAGGATAGATGGCTTTTTTAATCGGATTAAAGAAGAAGCATAGGGAAAAGGTGGGGATTGGACCAGAAGGGTGCAGGGGGTAATGGCTGGACACTTGCTTCCTGGGCAAGTGAAGAAGGAAGTAGAGAAGAGACTGACTTACACTCCAGGTTCCTCCAACCCAGAAGAGCACTGAGACATACCGCCACGACGCAGCTTGGCTGAGTACAGCTTTTATTTAGGCAAGTAATTCTAGCTTGTCCCAAGGAGCCCATGAAATCAAGCATTCACCTGATTCATTATTGCTGTCTGAAAATTTACAGTGTTGAAGCAAACATTTCAGAAAACAAATTCTCAAGTTCTGTTAATTTCTTCATGCTAAACGTTTTCTGGTATGTACCTTACAAATTCAGGCCGTGATAAATGGTGTTCTTTAAAGACAGGCTTTGGTTTGACATATTGTGTCATCATCGCATGTCAAAAACATTGCCAGTTCTAACAATACACATTATCTGATGAGCTTCTATATCTATTTTCACTAAATACATGAAAAAAATATTTGTTGCTATAGTGGGGTATATATGTAAAATTATAGCATAGGCCAGGTATGAAACAAATACAGATTTGAGGAACTGCTACTGTGCAGAACTAAAGGTGAAAGAGATTAAGAAGAAGAAATTGTAGTCAGAGGTAAAAAGCAGTTTTCTCCCAGAATAAATATAAATGAGCTTTCTGCTCCTTCAGAGGTTTTTTGGTTGGTTTTGGGGGTTTTTTTTCTGGGTTTGAAGCTATTATTCTGACCATAAAGGAGGGAGGGAAATTATACGCAGTTGTACAAATAGGATCAAAAATTTGTTCCATTTGAACTTTAGCCTATCAACTAAATAGGATGTGGATTAGCTCAGGCTGCACATCTGAGCAGAGTTAGGAAATGTCAGCTATGTTAATGAGCAAGCAGACATTTATCAGGGAACCACTGTGAAAGTAATCTTCTTGCTAAGCCATTGAAGATACACCAACAGGTTGCATCTGTAATTGGGGGCACCAAGGCGCACAACTGCACAGGCCAGACCCCTCTTTTCACAGCCGTGGTGTTTCAGTCATGTGTCTACAAGTCTTTCTGCTTCTTTGTGTCTGTAATTTTTTGCATTGCTGCCCCTAATGGTGCATCCTTTGAAAAGCTGCCCTGTATCAAATGGGTTCTTTCTTTTGCGACACTTCAAGGGACACAGCCAGGGCCTTCCTGATGTTACTAACCCCAGCTCCCTCTTGGAAACCACAGTAGCTTTGAAACAGATTTGAGTTTTTTTTCTTTTTGCCTCAGACACACAAAATAGACTAACTTTATTTCTAGTCAATGCAATATTCAGGTTTATAAATATATATATATAGCCTCTTTGAACTTCATCCTTGCAGAGAAAGTGATGGAAGAGCACGTCTGCACCATGCCAGATATGATGTGTAAGTGCTGCAACCCTACCAAAACCAACGGGTTTTTAGCAGTCTTTCATTTAGCATATGCATAAATATTTTAGGGTCCAGGTCCCAAGATGAGGAAAAATCTCTGCTGACTTCCTGGGCCTTGGATCCACTACCACATACACTGTTTGGTGTCTCCTTGGCTAGAATTCTTCTCCCCCTCAAGACAGCGAGCTAACGGTTGGCAGCCTCTTTACCAGCTCGCCTACTACTGTGAGGTGTCCATGACAGAAGGTTTCTTTCAAAACTAGGTGCATTTAACCTGAACCAGTACTAAGGGTATGGCTAGACATCCAAACAGTGACAGTAATACAGGTTGATCACCTCCTGAAGACCTTCAGCCACAGCACAGTAGCTGTCGTGTGCATGCTCCTAACCCACTGCAAGGAGAGCTACAGAAGACTTAGTTGTACCATACCAGAGAGGAGGTGACAGCATCCCAAAACTGCTCCTGACAGCATCCCTAAACTGGTCCTCCAACATCATCTGACCATGTGTTCAGGTGCATTTAATCAGTTGTACAACATGTCTAAAGCTCAGCATCAGAAGTTTTTCAGTCCTGGACACTTTTTCATCCTGAGGAAGTTTTCTAACAGCTGACCAATATCTACACAATTCAGTTGGTGCTGTCTCAGGATTTTCTGGCATAGAGCAGTACAGCACTCAGTAAATACACTATAAATTCACATCTAAGCTTTCCTCTCATCTTGGTCTCACTAAACCTGGGAAAAATTTATTACCTAATTCACTTGAAACCATTCTGTATATTTATTTTTGTTCATGAAAAGCATTTTGGTTACAGTGAAATCTATGTGTCTCTCTAGTATTACAAACGTCCATGTGTCTTAAGTTTTGATTCACACCATGCAGGCAATGGCTGCAGTTGACCTTGTACTGATCGATTGTTCAGAAATCCAGGTTTATAGTTATAAACTTGATTAATGCAAAACTGCTGGAACATAGCTGAAGAACACAATAAAATGTAGAAACTATTTCAAATACTAAATCAAACACAAGTTTGGCTTCACTATTACGCACCAAATTCAGCTCTCTGTAGGATCTGCCTCTGCTGACCAGATGTACACAAGGATATGTTTCATGTATGAGCCTTAAATTCTAATAGCTCAAGAAAGCCAAATGCAACAGCTGAGAAGCTTTATGTGCAAATAGATATTACCCAAAAGAAGCAATTCAAATACATGAAGCATGCAAAAATCATTTGAAAGCTACACAAATGACAAAAACCTGCTACATAAGAAATAAAAAGATCACTTAAATGGGCTGTATAAATGTTTGAATATATATAGCTTTCCTGGGAATTGATAAAGCATTTTTAAATTTTAATGTAAGGTGAGTCAAGAATTTAGACCTGTCAGTGTTTGGGGTGCAAACTGGCTTTCTGGGATGCAGACTTTGGAAGCTGCTTCTGTAAAAAAAAAAACAAAACAAACCCAAAACCAAAACAACTGGATGCTTTGTTTGCTTTAATCCTCATTCAAAAGAAAAACAAAGATAATTAGGGTTTCAGTAACTGCTTTCTTAGTCTGGTTCAAGTCACAAAGCAATAGGAAATACAGATGAGTCTGAACTGTGAAAATTTGGACTAAAGTAAGAATTTTACTCCAAATTTATCTACATTCAGTGATGTTAATTGTAATTAGGAATTTATAAAATGCATAGTAGGAATGCATATATTTTAGTTTTTATAAAGGGACGGTTAACACTGGCTGAAACCTCTAAAGCAACATGAGTGATCTCTAGCCCAAGAAGTGATATATTCCGTGCAAGAAAGTTTGAAGACACGGCAGAATAAAATAATCTGTTATGGGAACTGTCAGTGCCATGCTGAGTCAGGCCAGAACTGAAAGTGATCTGCCAAGTACTGATATTGGTGCCCATAGAGGAGATGTAGGTGGGAGCAGCACATCATTTTCTGAATAAAATACCAAGCAGGGAATAATGTAGTTGCAAAACCCAATATGTGGCCCTTTTCCCACTCTTATTTCCAGTCAGAGGAAGGTAACCCCATAGCTTTGTGGTGAAGGAGTTAATTTGTTGTGACAGGGATGTTAAAAGCAAGTGCTCTTGCTGCTGAGGCTGGAGGGCACACACTGCCTGGAGCAGGCAGGGACCAGGGACAGGGTCTAGGTTCAATATGTGTTTCTGCTGGGTTGCGCTGGTTTTGGTGGGATCACAGGCTCTGTGGGTTGCTCTGTGGGTTGCATCTCTCCTTCCTTTGAAGGCAGCCGCAGCTGAGCAGCTTCTCAAGTTTAACCAGTGAGGGAAGTGAGTTATTTCTTCCTTGCCTGCTATGTTCTTCACAAGAGCATCAGGGCCCATCAAATGTAATTATTACCCAATGGAAACTTAAAAAGGCAAACTAAACTAATTAAAAAAAAAGATAATTTAAACATTATCAATATTACCCCCTCACCTTGCCACCAGGTGGCCAATGTCTGCAAGGTCAAATTTTCACACCATCTGCATTAGCTGGGCTTTGACATCCATTTGTCACCAGCCCAACTCAGCTACGCAGGGGAGAAGGGCTGCCCGGTCCATGCCAGGCAGGCACTGGCTGCAAAGCAGCATCCACAGGCATCTCCCCAAAAAGGTCCTGAAGAAGAAAAGCTGGTTGCAGGAGGGAACTCTCTCTGAAGTTGCCGGGGGTAACTTCTACAGAGCCATATGACCACAAAACACCAAAGCGGTGAGAGAACTGCACTTTGAGGGGTGTTTGTGAGCACCCATGTTTTGTCCACGGTCAGTGTGGATGAGAGGAACAAAGGATTTTTTGCCTTGGAAAGCAAATAAAGGGCCTGGCTTCTTGCCTCTTCCCAGGGAAAAATATTTTTCAGACAATAAGAACTTTTTGTTCCTGACTTGAAGGCAGACCTTAGCATTCTTGGGCTGTGGGCTGCATGTGTTGGAGTGATCTGGGAGCTCTGGGGATGGTCCCAAGTCCTACCCCTGCATACCTCTGCACTGACAAACCACTTGACTTGCAAACTCCATGTATGGCAGCCAAAAGGGGAGGTGTTTCCTTGCAAGGTTGCAAGAGGAACCAGTTTGAGCTGGGTCATTCTGGTCACAGCTTATGGAGGACCCAACTACACATCGCTAATAAAATAGCAGAACCACACAAAGACACTTTTAGCTAGGGTACTGCTCCCCCCACCTGCCCAGCTGGTGCCCACAGCTTGCCTGGGGGCAGGATGCTCCAGCTGCAGACCAGTGCCTGGCTTCGGAGCGCACCAGTCCCCACCTTGGGAAAAAACAGTTTGCGTTGTGATGGTCCTAAGCATTTTTTACATTTTTACCAAGGCTCTAAGAAAATAAACAGGAAAGGGCTGTAGCTGGCTCAGATGAAATATGCAAAAGCGACATCACCTGAGGAGCTACCTATAAGAACTGAGGTAGCCATGCAAATGCTGCATCCCTCTAGATCAGCAGTCATTAAAAGAGGGACAGGACTGAGTTAGTATCAGTGGGATTGCTGACTGTTTTTCTGGTTTGCTCCCCTCTCCCCTCAATGAAATTGCCCTTCCTCCCCACCATGAAATTGCACTTGAGTCAGTACTTTGTTTCTATTGTTCTTCTTACATGGATGCTCTAGCTGTGGTGATGCAGTTCTAGTTATTTTGGTTTTCAAATATGAATCAGTCCTAAAATAAGCTCTTAAACAATTTTATTCTACAGTTCCACACAGTACTGCTGATACATAAATGACATCCTGGGAGTTACATGTGAAGTGTAAAAAGAGATTACTGATAAAACCAGATTTTAAGATGAAGCATAGTAATTGAGTTTGGATCTCTTATGGATGAAATACTGTGTGATCAATAGATTACTATAGTTTGTAGCAGTTAAAGTTTCATGTTATAGAAATAATCTATGAACAGATTAGTAGAATATAGGGTTGCAAAATTCCTGTTATAGTAAACAATGCCTATTTGGCAGTTTACAGACTCTGTAAACTCTGGCAATAAGAAAATACTGATTAGTGTAGATCTAGATGAGTAATTGATTTTAACAATTGATTTTTTTTTATTTTTATCATTTTGCATTAGCACCATACTGACAAAAAAAAAAAGAAAAACGCTGACACGTTAGTTGCCATTCACATGGCTGATGAACAGCCAGGGGACTGAGATCTGAGAAACAGGTCTGAAGATCTGAAAACACCATCGTTTTCTTTTCAGGCCCTCTCTAAAATGCTTCTTCTTACTCAAAAATCCAGTGGTACACTTTGTCTTTTCTCCCAGGACAGAGATTTGGCCACCATGCAAAAGCAACAAGAAGTTTTAAATTTTTAATTAGAAATTAAAATAGCAACAGAATAGATGGCCAGGATTGTGACTTGGTGACTACAGCTGTGATTTGGGCAGAAGGCATGACTGCAGCAAGCTTTACCGATGCACTTCAGAAGAGATGCTTCTCCATGGGTCACCCACTCATGGGCCATCACTTGCCAGAGCTGCTCTAGTCATCTTACTTGGATTTTCTTGATGTAGTTGGCAAAAGCTACCTGGTGATTTTTAACTTAACTGGTTTGGGGACAAGTTAAACTGCATTTGCCTGTAAGTTCCACCATTAAAAAATAACTATCTGAGCTCTACTTTAAAGCTGCTGCTATTTTTATCTGAGAAATCAAGGGAGTCCCTGCCTGTAGAGGCCACGTGAGCTGAGCACTGTCACTGTGCTGCAGTGGGAGGCGCACACTTTGGAGGAGACCCACAAGTGCTGCCTGGCCCACGGATCCTGCCCCTCAGTGGAGCGCTGCCCCACAGCAGGGACACAGGTGACCCACTCGAGGCGAGACTCACTGTGCCTGTGGAGCGGGAGATGCCATCCCACACACATCCTGCATTTGAAGTCAGCAGGATACGAGATCTGGGCTCTGTGGCTCATGAGGTTGTGCTTCTCCGAGGTGCCCCAGGGTGAACATGCTGTAGCCCAACGCAGTTAATGGGAAGACCCTATGCTGGCGCTGAAGGAGGGCAGTTTTACAGCACACCCTGCATAAATACCCACTTTTAGGCATCCTAGAAAAAAAGGAATGGCTAGTATTTCAGCTATGGCTTAATGACCATATTTCACCAGTTGTGCTGTTGAAGGTGGAGCTCTCAAGGAAGGCAAAGATGTGCTTAGTCATAAGGAGGACAGAGGCAGCCAGCCCCCTGTTCTTGCCCATGGTAAATTTGTGAGTACCAGAAATCTGCATCTGCACAGTAAGCTCCCTTTTCCACAGTTTACAACACTGCTGCTTTTTGCTAACTTGTTTCACCATAGGATTGAATTCAGTATTGTAACTGAAGACATCTCTGCCTTTATATCTGTAGGTCTATTAACTTAGGGCAATTACTCTGCAGAGAGGTGACAATTCCTTTATGGAAGTTATTGAATTCTGGTACTGCAAACACTGCAAACAGTGCATCAATAATGAAAGGCCAGTAAGAGAGCGCAACGTACCTGCATCGTTCAGAAATATAATTTTCTTTTTTATGGACTATATCGTCTGACAGATAATTTAGGCCTGGAAATTAGACATCAATGTTTAATAATATTCAAATTTACTTTTCAAGGAAAATTAAAAACATGAGCTGCTAATTACTGGCTTGACTGAACAGGAGGGAAGAGGGGGTGAAAGGGAAGAAAACAAGGATCACCAAGATGTCTCACTGGAGTTTGCCGACCTTTAGAAGAACTCCCAAATGATTAGTAAGCTTGAACATTGATAAATTAGATAATATTCACTCAACCCATTCTCATTTTTTATTTAGCATAGAATTCCAGCTTTGTTCAGCAGTATGACTTCTGCTCTTTACATACATGTAACACTGACGGCCTCTCCAAGGATTTGATTCAAGGTTTAGCTATTATGTTATGTCTCAATTCTTGGCTTTTTAGCTTGTTTTGTAATGTATTCCACTATTCTTCACAAGCCTACAACAGCAGAAAGATCCTACAATGCTCAGGTCAGGGTAGGCAACAAAAAGAGAGAGGTTCTTGTTTTCCACCTATGCACCTTTTTAGTTTTTATTAAAAGCTGGGATTAAACACCAGTATAATGCTGGCTTCGAGAAAGGATTGAGAAAAAAATTCGGAGATAATTTTCCTTCCAGTTCTTTTATCTGTTGTAGGTCTAAATCTGATGTCAATGGATGCACTGAACCAGATTAAGGGCAGGGATACTTGCCTCACCCATAATTTATTTATCCATGCACCCAAAATAGGGATGCTTAAAACTGTTCTGTGGCTATCTGCCCTTCTATCTACCAGCTCCACTGCTTTCCTCCAGAGCTTTGTACAGCCTCTGACAGAGCCTGAGGATTCTGCCCTTGAAAAATGTTAGCTCTTTTCAAAAAAAAGTCTGGTCTTCATGCATTTCCTATGTCTATCTTATACCTATTCTTGAATGAAATTGAAGTGCAATTCTTAAACAGTAACACCTTCTGCTAAACCTTCTTTCAGAAATAGGCACGCAGCTGCCACTGAAATCCACTGGAGATGTGCCTCTGCATCTGAGGGGAAAACATGACCTCCTGACAATTACTAGCAGGCAAGAAAACACTGTTCACAAAGCAGCTTCTTTTTCAAGGAACTAACACTCTTCTTTAAAAACTTTGATTGCAGCTTGCTGAGAACTGGACAATACGGTAAAACCCTTGAATACCTGTTATTTGTGGACTAGGTGAGGAAAAAGGTTTATTTGGTCTGAAAATCTCCATAGCTTTAATAGTCCATAGACTATCAATTTGGGGTTTTTTTGTCTTTTTTTCAGATTTTTAGTTTCTTGGTTGTATTTGTATTATTTGCATTCAGTGGCCTAGCATCTCTTGTATTCTCTGCTCCAAAAAAATCCAGTACTCAGCAGACACTAGGGCTCAAGGGAATACCTACCAGATACATGCAGTCGCATGGCATTCCTTTGATCTCCTGCTATACGTGAAACACTGCGAAGCAGCATCTGTTTGCAGGAAAATAATTCTGTTTTGTAAAAAATGCATACATGGACTTCCCTTGTAACTTAATAATGTACAGGGGTAATATTAATGGAAGCTTTGCCTGTCCAGGTTGCATGACAATCTATGGAACTGGTAAGAGCGATGCTGACGAGAAGCAAGGCACTTTGAAAAGAACATGACTGCTGTATTTCAAGGATGTTGTCATCTTGGGCAGGTGTTCTTCTCCTCCTGTGCCTCCACTGTTCGTGATGCATTCCTTATAAACTCAGCCTTTTCAGCCTGTAATCTTTAAGCACTGCTTTATGCTTTATTTCTCTCCCAGAATAACAGAGCTTTGGTCTCATAGCCTCTTTTATTTATTGTCCCAATAGTACAGTAGTGAAAATAGGGTTTGCATATTGAAGTGATCCTCATGCATTAAGATACTTTACACAAACAACTAAAACAGCTGTGCAGCTTATAGAAAGACAAACCAACCCGGGGCAGCTGGGGAGAGGAGGAATCTGGAAAAGATCCCCTGTAAATACGAACAGATGTAAGTCACACACAAGTGGTCTGTACCCACTCTGGGTGACAGCATCCCGCTGGCACGTATGGTCTGATCTTTAGGCACGTGAATTGTTCTGTTCAATCCACTGTAGTGGCTCAGATGTAGGAAGTTATTTATGTACTTCCAGACAAATAACAAAAGATAAGAAACAATAGGCATAAGGTTGTGCTGGGCAGAAACTCCCATATGTAGAGGAGCTACGCTAGCGATACTGGACCTGTACCGCCCAGCTGCCTAGGCATGCTGACAAAGAACGAACAGTACCAACAATGCATGAAAATGACATCCTGAAAAGGAAAGATGGCACAAACAGAAACTTAAGGTAAGAGAAATATTTATTTAAATTTGCACAATAACGAGCTTATACTGAACAAATTCAATCAAGAAATAATAGTAAGTGCAGTAAAACAAGGAAATGTTGATGACTTTTCCCATCAGAAAACATTAAGAAGCCATGCCTGTGCATCACGGTTTTTCTTTTTTGGGGTTTCTTGGGTTTGGTTTTTTTTTTTTAATTTTTACAATAACTTCTATGTTTTGTTGTGTTTTTTTTTCAGCGCACATACTGTACATATCACATCTTAGCTGCTAGGTTCTTTATTCCTGAAGGCTTCGTCCCTTTACTTAAACATCTGCTAATTCTGCAGTGAGCAATCAAACACATTTGTGCAGATCCAAATATGAATAGGTAAAAATTTCTGCATCTGGTCAAGTGTTGGACTCTCAAAGCTTCGGAAGACCCTGTAAGAGCTCCTAGCTGACTTTGGATCTTGACATTGTTATGTACAGCATTACAATGTGTCACTTTACACTAACCTAAATATTCTGCACAATGATGTCAGACGAACAGCCAGAAGATTTGAGCCTAACCTCGTACAAAGGTTTACATATCTGAGCTTGTCTTGAGTCCCATAAATTTCACTCTGATTCAGGTAACTGAGTTCATCATGTCTCTGCACTTCAGATGGACAAAACCAATCTAATTTTAGTTTTCATTTTGTACAATTTTTGGTCTAAAGGTCTTTTTTGTGAAGGAAAATTTTTTAACCAGAAACTGCTTGTGAGAGATGGTTGTTGGTGTCACAGTTCCTGAAGGCACTGTGGGTCCACTGAGCAACAGATGTGGCCATTCTAAAGGAAGGAAAAACAGAAAGAAGAATTGAAACCATTAGCATTTTGTGCAAATCCAGTCAATTTAACAAGCACGGCCATTTGCAAACACCAATTGGATTTGAACGTACAGATTTGTAAAATACAAGACATCTACAGGTGTTGATTCATGACATTGTTGTCATGTCCTTCCCTTGCCCAAGGGAATGGTCTATTACAGTCCTCTAATTGCTTGTTTTGCTGTGGTCTGTATCCCAGAGCTACAACAGTCAAACTGAAAGAAGCCAGGAACAGTAGAAGAAATGCCCCCGTCATAAAGGTATCAGGCATCTGCTCAAGTACACAAAGCTGTTGAACAAGACAGGGCACTTGGGAGTTTTATCTAGATCAGGCAGAAGGGACTCTGGGTTTTACTTAGTCCTGAATGCTTCAAGTTAATACATCCTGGCTGTAACACCAGCAAACATTAATCCATAAAGCTTTTCCTGATAGTCCACAGATTCTTCTGAGAATACTAGCAATCAAGGGAACAGATTGCCTATGGACATCATGAAAGTACTGGAGAAATTGTTTTCTGCATCTCTAATACTTCTCTTCTTAAGTCTGATTCTTACAATGCAAATAAAAAGTGTGTATTATGTTTAAATTACTCCAAGTACATTAAGTTAACTAAACTGCCAGACTGATTAAAGACCAAGGTCTGAATCATTCAAACATTTTCTTTCACTCCTTCTGTTACAGGCAGTTAGACAATCCAGCTGTCCACCTTCTTTACTTGTGATTTGAAATGGTTTTGTGGCTAAGTCAGCTTTAGCTGATGTCCAGGTTTCTGAATTCTTAAAGGATTTATGTAAACCTATTTTGCTATAGCTTGCTTAGAGAGGCTTAGACTAGAGCTTTGACCTTCCATGTGATGCTCTGCAAGAAAAGAGTGGGGTGACACAGGATGAATGAGATGGAGAACTATACAAATTGGGCACAACATTAATCTGTTCTGGAGGGAGTGGGCTGCTTGTGTGTCGAACTACAACATTAAAATGCTACCAATATGATCAGATAGTGTATTTCAAAAAGAAAACTGCTTTGTAAAGAAAATTGGATAAGATTTCGCTTGCTGAGGGACGAAGTAGTACATCTTTACTGTTATGCAGATTCACACCTGAACCGTATTAAATCTATGGGGTTTGGCAGAGTATCTGTTTTAATCTTATATATGTTCACAATGCAGCAATGCATTTTATTAGTCTATGTATGTGTTTACACTGAATACAAATTAGTTGATGCTTAAGGTTCAGCCTTTGCTTAAAAGAAAAGGGCAGATGGGAGCAGCACACAGGTGGCCACCAGCAGAACTGATACATGGCTTCTGCATTGCTGTTGATGAGCAGTACAAAATAAGAACACACTTCCTATCACCGAATCTCAGAAGTGCTTTAGAGAAGAATCACACGTACCTATTTGTTTTACAGATGGGGAAACCACGGCACATAAACCTCAGCCACTTGCCCAATCAACAAGTAACTTCTAGTTTTGGAGTTGGCATACGCCACCAGCTATGGACCCCAAAAGTACAGGTTTCTGCATGTAAGGCTGTTTCAACATCCTTTGGGCAGCAGCTGGCCTTCTAACCATTAGCCACGCTTTCAGATCACAAAATTTTCTTCTAACCACCAACCCATTTTAACATCAAGACAAATGCCTACGCTTACTTGGCACATACTACTTCCCTCGTAAAAAGGACTATGCCTTGACAGCAGAAACTGCTGTTGCACACAGTATTGCATCAGGAAAAAGTGGAGGAAGAAGATGGTGCTTGACATTTTATGCTACATGATCAGTTACTCCCCATTGCTCCGAGGAGGAGGTTAGATTATTTTTTATGACTACCTTTTCAAAGTAGTTAATTGTACCACATACCAGAGTTTGGGAAGTATCTTGCTTGGGAAGGACATAGAATAAAGACCAAAATCAACTGTGAATTTCAGTAATAATTAAAGATCTATGGATGAATCCTGCTCTCTCTCTCCTTGGCTACTGTGGACACATTCTCTTGTCATTCTTCAGTATTGGAAGATGGAGAATACAATTCACCTTATAGGTTTATTTTGAATGGAAAAACTTTAACCTCCTTTTCTTTTGCATCTTTAAAAAGAAATGCCAGAATTCACATAAGCCCATAGCCATTAATTTTTATCCTCAGACAATGAATTTTTTTACTACAAAAACTATTAAATGTTTTAAACATTATGTTGATTCTACTATTAATTTTAAAGCAAGAAAGCTATGTAACCATATAACTAGTCCTTTTATTCTCAAAACAATTACTGTTCTTGAAAAGCAATTAAATCAGTTCTCATAACACTATAGTATCACACAGAAAAAAATTGTTACTGTACATATGTTCAAAATAGCATGGAGCTATACAGAATCATAGAATCATTAAGCTTGGAAAAGACCTCTGAGATATCTAGTCCAACCGTTAACCCAAAACACCATGTCTACTAAACCATGTCCTGGAGTGTCACATCCACACGTTTTTTGAACACCTCCAGGGACCGTGACTCCACCACCTCCCTGGGCAGCCGGTTCAAATGCCCCACCACTCTTTCAGGAAAGAAATTTTTCCTAATATCCAATCTAAACCTTCCCTGGCACAATGTGAGGCCATTACCCCTCGTCCTGTCGCTGGTTACTTGGGCAAAGAGACCAACACCCAACTCACTACACCCTCCTTTCAGGCAGTTGTAGAGAGCAATAAGGTCTCCCCTCAGTCTCCTCTTCTCCAAACTAAACAACCCCAGTTCCCTCAGCTGCTCCTCATAAGGCTTGCTCTCCAGGCCCTTCACCAACTTCATTGTTCTTCTCTGGATATGCTCCAGCACCTCGATGTCCTTCTGGTAGCGAGGGGCCCAAAACTGAGGTGAATATATGGTAGGAACTGTGATCAAACTTGAATTGAGCTATCCTGGTGGAAAAGCCAAGCCCCCTAGCTTGTCCACAGCACACTGTTGCCCTGCTTCTGACCTGCTAGCATATTAAACCATCCTTCTAGCACATGCAAGAGTTAAGTTAACAAAGTTGAACACTTCTACTGTAATCTCCACTGCTTTAAAGCAAGTGTAGACGCCAACTACCCACTGACCAGACTCAGTGCGTTAATATTGATATGCCACAGAACAACTTGGGAAAGAGGCATCTCAGCTTAATTTTTATGCTCTTCACCTTGCACTGGCAGAGGGTGCACTCTGTTCCATGCTTGATCCAAGAAGATCCAGTGAAGCGAACGACATTGGTTTCATCCAGGCAGGTTTTAGTGATGTCATTGCGAATGGTGTCCGCTTGGCAGGGGTCAGTGACACAGCGCGGGCAGCACTCGTTCTCAGGGAGGACGCTGAATTCACAATCCACCTCTGGGCACGGCAAGGGCCAGCAGTCAACTTCGCCTTGCTGTTTAAATATATTACAAGAACAAGAGAAGATTATTAGCTCTTACTTTGTTTCATGACCCATTTCTCTGACTCAGCATTATGTTTCTGGCTAATTTTATCCATCTGGTCCTATTCAGAAGTCAGTGCAGAGAACACAGATATTCACTGCCTGTGGGAGATGCAGCAAGTTGGGTGCTTTTTTCTGCATGCTACTCAGGAAGTGTATTATTTTTAACTTATTTCAACACACTCTGCATCAAGTTGCAGCTGAAAATTCTCCATAAACGTCACGCAACACGGATCTGTCCTTGTGAAGCCCTACTTCTGCAAGTGACAGAAACCATAGCAGGGCTGTAGTGTAAAAGTGCTTCAAAATATCCTGTTTCACCTAGTTCTTACTTCTATTTGGACTGTTGGTTTGCCATATAAAGCCCGCAGATTCAGCTCTGGGCTAGGGTTCATCTTTGCCACAGTTACGAATGCATTGGCTGAACTACAGGTGTCACGCTACCAGCAGCCCAATACAGCAGGAAACAGCAGCGCATTTTCAGTGAGAGGACCTCCACCAACTTACTGTCCATTTGGGATATTACGATCAGAACACCTGAACTTCCAACCTTCACCATGCTTTCTGCATGATGGCTTCGGTACAGTCAGGGTATGAAAAGGTCAAAAGAGAGACTTGCGTTGGGCCAGAATATTCTCAGGGGAAGTTACTGTTTGCTTGTACACAAATCTAAAGCTCTTTTAGTTATTCACTTCAGTTACTAGAAGTTGGAGTCAGCTTCCCTTCAACTCTGGACAAGGACCAAAGTTTCAGATCTATTGGTCGAAGAAAAGACTTCACAGAAGTCATTAATGTACGTTTCTTTTGGAACAGGTCCACCTCTGATCTCCAGTTTACTCAGCTTATTTGAAACACAGATTGAGTAGTCTGCATTTAAGGGGGGCGAAGAGAATAGCATTTGGCCCTAGGGAAGGAGTTTATTCACAAAAACTGTATCTAAAGCTTTGAGAATGATGAGTTCAATATCTCCAGAGCAAAAGCTGAAAAAAATTGCCAGGGATTTGCCATAGGTCCGTATTTACTCCCCTTGTTGCAGAAATTATTGTGAAGTTACTCTTTTACAACATTTTCATCTAGGTCAATTTTCCTCTTTTTGAATCACATGATAGTAAGAATGAAAGCAATCTTAAAACCAGTCACTGATCTTGATATTTCAAGTTATTTTTTGTAGTGATGGACAGTACAACGAGTAGACAATATGTTGTCACCCAAAAAAAAATCCCTGACAACTGAGAGAAAGCAGGCTTTAGTTACAGAAGTAGCATCTTGAAAAAAAAGAAACATCTACTGAGATCCCAAATGGCAGGTTGTTTTGTTTTGGTTTTAAGACATTTAATGAAGCACCTGGGAATCTATTTCATTGGATTTTAGCAGCGGTAACACTGAAAGCACAATACCTATAGATATTGGTTATTCATTATATCCTGACAAGGGAAAGCTGCTAGATGGACTAGGCTTTACATTTGGAGATAACCTGTGATAAAAGCTAGTTGTTTTTATCATGGGATTTTTTTCTGTTATGGAAACTTCCTGAGCGGCATTACACAGAATAGTTTTTGCTTAGGCTCTGAAACACATGCCTAGGAAAAAGATCACAAGATTTAAAAGATATACTTTTTTTTCAAAACTCATTTCACTATTTTGAAAAATGCATCAAGTCTTATCATTTTTTCTGTTACTCAGAAATTCTGAATGAATAAACAAATTTCAGTCTATTGGCATCTTTGAAATTATCAACTGTGATAAAAAAGACATATTTAGAATTTCCTTATACAGCTACGTTTGTCTTTGAATGAGTGAACAGGAGTGTTGCCGTGTAGGTGCCTTGAGTGTTGCTGTGTAGATGCCATATCCAAACGACCTCTACTCTTTGCTCAAACAATCTTAATGATTAAATAATTTCTACTATGTTTATTGTGGCAAAATGCATTTTTGACTGGAACTCAACAATACTGACAAATACCCATGAAAAACAGATTTCGATTATACACATACTCCAGAGGAAATTAAATGGATGTTAATGCATGAAAATTTAACTATCTACATATCAGAATATCTCATATCCTTTTTCTCTCCTGCCTCTGCTGCTGTAATCAGGAGCCTTACCAAACAGCGACACTGCTGACAGTTCTGTATCCAGGAGTCACCGCTGTTGTAGGAAAGCTCCCCGCTCTGATGTAAACATTGACTGCTGAGCCTTGGGTCACATTCAGGACAGCAAAATAGGTCAACGGTGGGATTTTCACAGTCACAGACCATTCGCCGGCACATCACATATCCACTCTGTTGTTGGAAGACAGGCATAAAGCGATGGCAGAAATGTGACCACCTCCAGCAGCACTTGTACCAAAATTGGATTTTTTGGCATGACTCTAAGCCACTAGCAGCTTATGAGTTTTTTCACTATACGATATCTTTGTCAAAGCACAATTCAAACAGAGGCAGAAACCACAATACACACTCAGTAACTACCAAGAAGTTCCCCTGTTGTCTTATATACATCCTTCACACAACCGACCTTCAGACAGCTCTCACCTAAGTTGATGAAATCCAAGGGTGTCTTTCCCAAGGGTCAAATTTTAATGGATTGCACTAAGTTTATGTCATTCTCATATGAATGCTACTTGAGTCTTGCTTTAAACTTCCAGATCAGTCCCTCTCTTCTGTAATTATTCACATAAGGAAGATGATAGGTAGTCTGAAATTAAATTCATGCCCATGAAACTTGAGCTGCTGAAATGCTCAGGACTTTGTCAGCAGCGTATTGGGGCTTCATTCTCCATCAGCATTTAACTTGGGATCAAGGTTCCCACAACAAACGTTTGAGAAAGCTAAGCTGAATTACTTTGCAGATACAGAAGCTACTTCTATTTATAGCCATCTGCTAGAGATACTGGCGTCAGTCACCAAAGCCAGTATGTGTCTAGACAGACCGTTTCTTTGCATGAAAATGCCGTTACTCCCACCCAGAAAACACAGGTGGCATCTCTGCTAAGAAAATAGTACTATCATCCTTCTCCCAGTATCATATAATAAACCTCCTGTGGAAGTTCTGCTCATGCAGATCAGAGAGAGAAGCTCTCCCCAAAAGCATATATAATATATAAATCAATTTTTCTGTAGCACCACACACACACCTGATAAGGCAGCTAAAACAGGAATTTCACTTGAATCGAGACACTCTTCCCTTCAGCCCTACCACCATCTTGCAGAAGCAGCCAGTTCTATTTCTACTGACCTGGCACGAGCAGACAGAGCATCTGTCATTCTCCAGCACCCAAATCTGACCGTTGTGCTTGATTTTGTCTTCATGGATACAGTCTCCTGTGCAGTTCTTGCCATGGGGACATCGACAGTCGTACCCACCATCCAAGTTAAAGCAAACAGTGTCATTGGCACAGCTATGCCTTCCAGTTCCACATTCATCAATGTCTGCAAAAACATGCCATGTAATGCTCTTAGACCACATTCAATTAACAAAAATGTTCTTGCAGCAGTCAATATAAATGATTCTTGGCCATTAAAGCCTTCAGCTGAAAATTAATTTGCACTTCATCAGAACAGGGAGAAATAACTTACAAGTTCACAAAAACTATTTTTCAAGTCACATCAACTTTTAAAACATGCTATTTTGAGTTTTCCTACATATGTTTCTAAGTGAATGCTACTGACTAAGGAAGTTAGAATGAAGAAATCACAGGAAACATATGAACAAAAATAATTCTCAGCTCCCTAAAGAGCATTAGTTTGTAGGAAGCGTTCATGAGATGTGCAGTTAAACAAGAAAAGCCGCAGAATCTTGTTTTCAAAACCTTTTGCTGGTTCTGTCTAGCACATTTGAGTTCACTTGCTGAGAAGTTAATGTGAAAGGTGACGTCTGACCTGTAAGCTCATTTAAGCAAGCACACCATGCTTTAAATTGCACCATTTATTAGGGTGTGCAAGCTAGAATATTTTAATTATTCAAGTTGCAGTGACATCTATAGCCCTGGTGTCTAGCATAGAAAACAAAGAAAAAAAATTAATGTCTCCAGTGAATACCAGTAAATGACTTCAAAACAATCATATCTCAAAGAATTCAAGAGGACCTTTAAAGGCGTACTTCATCAAGGTACACACAATTATTTTGCAAGGGCAAACCTAGCAGCACACACTGCCTCCTACCTGAATAGTCTTTATTTAGCTTTTTTAGCTGTCTCTATGGAGAAAAGTTATCTAGGAAAAAAGCTTTGAAAGGGTATGAAGTAAACAGCTATAAGCAATAAAAGGTGGAAAACACTAGAAGAGTTCAATTCTACATACAATTTCAAAACAGTCTGGCCCAAGCTCTTAATTAGAGTTCATTAAAAAGTAGCATTGTGATATTTAATTGTCCAACAGATCAGTACAAGACAAAACAAGCAATGTGGGCATGAATGTATCTTTCGCCATCAGCATAAAAACTTGATAAAACAGTCAGCTTTGGGTTCAACAATGGAAATGAAACCTCCAGTTCACCTCCAGCACATTCAGTTCAAAGCAAAATAACTAAATTATAATTTCATTTCCAAGTGTGGCTGCAGTAAAAAAAAAAAAAAGTAAACAAGCTGCTAACATGAATATGAATTGGGATGAAAACCAGCAGGGAAATTATTAGAATTCCATTGTATAAAAAGCAGCATTGTGGGTTTCCTTCAAATACTGTGTGCAATAACAGCGGCACCATCTCAAAAAAAAGTGTTGCAAAATTACTAGGTCTTCTGGGAAAGATGAGGAAAATGTCATTTGAGAAGAACTGAAAAGAAATGGATTGTTCACCTCTAAAAGAACATCAGCAAGAAGGGATATAACCAAAAAAAAATGAATACCCCAGAGAAGACATGTTGAGAGCTTTTGTTTTCCATATTGACTAACACACAAGACAGGGAACAATGAATGAAACTGAAAGACAAGAAATTTAAGTCTGAAAAAAGGAAATAATTTTTCATATAATGCATAAAGAAATCATGACAGTCACTGCCACGTAGTGGTAAGAGGAAAAAAAAACAGTGTAGCCAAAAGTGCATAAAGCTAGCAAGAATGTTCATAGACTCACAGAGTGCTTTGGGTTGGAAGGCACCTTAAAAACCATCTAGTTCCAGCCCCCCTGCCATGGGCAGGGCTATCTTCCACTAGATCAGGCTGCTGAAATTCAATTTGCAATGCTAACAGATTTTGGAAGAGATTACATTTCATGCATTAGGGTCTACAGTGCCCTTATTTATGTATCAGATAATTCAGAACAGGCAAATCATCTCAGATCTCCACATCTGCCTTGCTATCTTCTGAAGCATCTGGAGTCAGCCACTGTTGCAATAGGGCAGAAGACAACTGGGATCATGAATCTAATTCAGAGTGGCTGTTCACATGGCCCTGGGCAGCTGAAAGGTCACAGGCACATCAGACAGACATCCAAACAGTAAGGATACATAATTTGTAGAACAGACGGCCCTGCAGAGGCTGTGCAAACTCCAGCCTTGAAGTTTTTTAGACAAGTAGCTAACAGGAATGGTTTGAGTGGTGCTGCTACGGGCAGAGCAGCGGGATGGAAGAGCTGTGCTCTCCACCCTCTGTTTTCTCTTAAATCCATACTGAAAGTAATACAATCTGGCAATTTAAAACTAAGATCTCCATATACTCAGTCTAACTGGTTTTAAGTTATCCAGTAAAGAGAACAAATACAAATCCTATTTAAATATAATGATTCAGAGTAACAGCAGGATTCTCTCTATCATTGAACTATTTTTTAATAAATGACTTTCCGACACTTGTGTTCATTTGTTTAAAACACTCTTTTGTACAAAGCTTTCACGTAGCTAGTGTCATAAATGAATAATAACACTTCTCAACATCTTGGCCACTTAAATGAAAGCCATATTTAGCCATATTTAATGAGGCAGTTCAGCTGTCATGTAAATAAGACAGTTTCCTTTAAACAACAAATGGTGACCCTAGAAACACTAAGTCTGCATTTGACATTTATGTACAAGTGGATTTCACAATTTTCCCATGAAGGAAAGGGTTCTGGGGTTTGTTTTTCAACATGGTAATGGATAGTGCACTGTTACTGAAAATAATTGAGGTTTCATCATTGACTCTGGTATTAGGTCAAGCTTCTCAACGCTGAAAAATCCCAACCTTGTTTTTTCAGTTGTTCCATTCATGAAAATAAATATTCTGAATAGGGAATTTTCAATATCCCTGGTCAAAGCAGGAGCTATTTAGGTTTTCACTCTAACCTAATCACAAACAGCAAGTGTGTTTATAACGCAGCAAGAGAAACATAAACTTTGCATGCATGAAATTCTCATCTGCATTATTCATCCACATCAAACTTCAGGCATTATCTACAAAGAACTTGCACACAAATCATCCATACCAAGCAAAACTTTGTTCAGCTTTTTCACTTTGGATTTATAACGGATGGTGAATTACATTACTGATATTTTGTTTACAGCCATAACCGGCTCTCCAATTTCCATAACCATATGGACAGGGTACACTGGCCCCTGCATCTTTCGTGTCTAATAAAGGAAGAGGGGAGGATTACAGGTTGCAATATTTCCAGTATATCCAGCCACAGAGGCATGTTATTATCTCTCCCATATTGTTTTTTTTAAAAACAAAACAAAACAAAACAAAACAACAAACAACAAATAATTCACTTCAGGCTATTTACAACACACCGCTTAGGAATCAAGCAGCTTAAATGTTATGACATTGGAACATTAAGTCTCAAAAGACTTGGAGGTTTGCCTCAGAAAAAAACAGAAACAAAGTGTAACCAGTTATCTAGTGCTAAACTGGGGACTAGTTCTTACTTATCTAATCTACATTAAAAATTGCAGCAGCTTTGATCTGGCACACTTCTAAGGATTTTCCTTTTCTTACCATTATCCTGGGGTACAATTTAATGTTGCAGTGACAAAGGAGTACCATGGATAAAGAAGTAGTGATATATGTTAAAGAAAGCTAGGAGTTAATTGTATCACAAGTAATTTCATGCCTACATAGGAAAAATACTGGGCTAAAGCTATACAAAATATTGACAGTATGACTAAAAGACTAAACTCTATTTGTAATATTTGACAGACTGCAAGGCCAGAAAACTCCAGAAATACAGGAATTTCAATTGCCCCACCAGGTTGGGACCCAAGGCTGTATTTAAGAGATTTACTGACCGTTTCTTGGAACAGATAGTCAAAGAGTCCCAAAGGGACAAAGCACCATTTGACTTAGCCCTGAGCAGTGTGCAGGCTCCGATTCAAAATGTCTCTACTGAACAACGACTCTGTATTGGTTATCAACAGTGACCACAATGTACGCAAGTTCAACATCCTTAAAGGAATTTAAAAGGCTGCAAAAAATCTCAGTGGTAGTGCTTTTATTTTCAAAGGGGGAATTATGTTAAAATGATGAAGTTTTAAAGATGAATGAAAACTAGCAGCCAAAAGGATAAAATGTTTTCAGACAGAAAGAAGATTGTTTAAAGATACCATATTATAGATTCCAAGTAAACATATACTATATTAACGAAAAAGACTTTAAAGGGGGGATGCATTTCATGTAGCATACTGGTTTTATCTGAAAACTTCATGAGCTCCTTTGCATAATATGTGCTCTTAAAGGAACTATGTGCCATGGAATAAAAGAGGTCATTGACTCAAAGATTAATAGGAGGTTAAATAGTAAGTAATAAAAGGCAGGAATAAATGGTCAGGCTGTCACAATGGAGAGCTGTCCCAGGGAAGTTCCCCACTAAACTGTGCCAGAATGTGTGCTGCCTGATATACTTAGTCATCTGGAGGAAAGGATCAACAGCGAGATGAAAAGGGCTGGTTAGAAGTATTAAAAAGAAAAAACTGGCAGTGAAATATAGAAGTGTTTCATGATATTGACTGAGTAAACAGTAATATGTCAGATGAGATTCAATTGTAAAGTGCATGGGGAAATACCCATACAAACATAAAATCAGTTTTTAGCTCTATTCTGGAAAGAGATCTTGGAGCTACTGTGGATAGCTCTAAATAATGACAGCTCAATAATATTTTGGGCAAAAAACCACAAATACAATGTTGATCACGGCAGATGAGAAAACTCTCAATAAACTCACAAGGAACGTGAACAAGGCACAATTAGAAAATAACCTGTGTACACCTTGCTAGGTAGTGACAAAGGGCTAAGAGATGCATTCCGATATAGCTGATGGAAAGTTGGACCTTTCCCTCCTCTGATGAGCTATCCAGACTTACGTGCAGAACATAATGCCCCAAAAGGTCTCCCTCAGACATGATTTCCTACAATAATTCTGATATCAGTTAGAGTATCATCTATGTAAATAAAAGATGAACATTTGTATCACTGAGAAAGACGCTGTTGGAAGAGATGGGTTGGGTGGGTGGACTGTTCCTTCACTCTGAAACAACCGAAGTTTCACAGTTACTTTAGCTCTGAGGAGTAGCATTAGCTCAGGAAGGTGACAACATGAGTACACCTGAATACTTTTTTGCTTAAGGCAAAAAAGGAAAGAGTGCATTTGATAGGGAGCCCAAGCTCTTCTGAGCACAAAGTTTGGTTTCTGTTCTTCTCCACCCTAAGTAAATATATTGACTGATATAATCATTCTTCAAAGAGCAAGTGAATTGTGAATAATTTATTCGTGATTTCATGCAAGCCAGCTGTCAGAGTGGAATGTGCAGATGTGGAAGATGAAGAGCTGAGACTTCAGATGCCAGTAACACCAACTTCACAGAAATGTTGTTTCCTGATACAGTAAATGTGTTCGAATTGCTGTCTTATAAAATGTAGTGGTCGAGTTTCTATTTTATTAGTCCTTTTATAAAAGATGAGAAACTCTGCCAATTTTGTATTCTGCCTGCACTCCAGAATATTTAAATACTAATGTATCTCCTTATCTGCCTTCTAAGTTGCATTCCCAAACTCAGTAATGAAGCCTTAATGCCCATAGCCCTGTTTGGGATGGATGGAAAAAAAATCTCCTTATGGTTTTATTTGTTGACCTTTTATGGTCATGAATAAAGGTGAAAGGATTTCGATGGAACTTTGTGAGTGCTAGTAAGATTTCCAGCTGAAGAGTACTGATTCTTTATTTCCTGTCTCCTTAAGTGCTATCAATAACAAAGCTTCTGTTAAACATTACCAGCACGGTAGAAAGATCTAAGTGCAGGACTCCGAACTGACAGCAGTTTTTCAACTACAAGAAATTTCATGTACTAGTTAAAATACCGGATGTACTGTGAGATAAATTCAGATATCCTGACAGTCAGCAATTCCTCTGCCTTCCAGATCCACAGACATGGATGCTGATGCGACCAGTTTGGAGTTTGTTCATTCATTACGGCTGGGAAGCATCCTGAGACTTGTAATATGCCTCCATCCCTTGTTATCCTGGATTGTGGAAAATATTGTTCAAGTAGAGCCCCAGCCCTCTGTGTTGTCAGGCAGCCTGCTCTATCACACAGAGAAGGGAGTGATTCTACTGCTGTAAGCAGGATGGCAGAAGAAGAACATAACGACATTTCAGAACATACACGTACAAATAAACCCTTGCAACCAAAAAGATCCTTTTTGAATTGGGCATTCTGGATTGATGCTTTCCAATCCTTTCATTTGCACCTGTCTCATTTAAAGAATGCGGTACCTGCTGAGTGAAGGTATGTTGATCTTATAGTCTGTATCAACAACAGCTGGTACCTGCCAGATACTCTTGGTAAGTCCTAAGGGGTTGCATTAATTAGGTGAGCTATTCTTCGGATGTGGAAGTATGCAACATGTCCAACAGCTGATGAGGTATTACCCACACTATTCTGGTACAAACCAACACAGCTCCTCTCTTCAACTGATTTTGGAAGCTTTTAGGCATTGCAGGGGACAAATTCAAAGGAATAAGGATCTTACACAGAACTGCAAAGCAAATATTAACCGGGCCTGAACGTTCTTATTTTAGGATTTTGCCCTCAGAGGGTCTAGTTTTTTAATGTAATGAAGCTTGAGGCAGCAATATCTACTGTCTTAGCCCAGCTCTCTTTTATGAAATGGCACATGAGAGACAACCTTCAGACTGTGTAAAGAAACTATAAAGAAAAGCTGTAGGAGGGGCAAAGAGGAAGGTACCAGCTTGCTATATTTACATATATATAAAATTTAAGACTTCCCAAACCCATGCAGTTCTCAAAGACTAAGCGGCTGATCTTTCACCA